>OW971888.1:11800000-12007500 GCA_943193645.1 Acentria ephemerella
ATGGGATATTTTTTGCTATTATAATAGTATTTTACACTATATTTAAACAATAAAACCAATTCCTATATAATTATTGACCTAATACATCTTACGTCTATCATATTGTTGGTAGAGCATGATCCGAACTGTGCAGCGCACAGTGTGCAGACGCACCGTTCACCGGGGTGAACGAGAAATTATTTTACTCGTTTAAACATAGAATTTTAGAGAAATTATGATTTTAATATCTCTTTGTCATACTTCTCTCTGCTCTTCTTGCATTCGCATTGTTACTTTAAATAAAAACTATTTATTTGTTTTTGAAATAAACCACCACACTGCATTTAACACGCGTTCACTTAGTTGTTTTAATTATTATTTTATATCCAACAAAGTCAAAGTCAAAGTCAAAGTCAAAAATAACTTTATTTAAATAGACTTATTTACTAAGCTCTTTTAAATCGTCACAACAGGGAATATGTATAAGAAAATAAATAAATATAATTATAAAGGCAATACTCATAATTTTACTGGGTATCAACCGGGCATTAACTAATTGTCCCAGTTATAGTATTTCAATATGTACTAAATAAATTGTTAGTTTTAATTTTAAAATAATACTTATTTTAAAATTAAAAATAACACTAGTATGCATATTCCCAATCAACCCTACTACCGCTTCGACGAATTAGTAGCTGCAGAGAAGAAGCGGCGCAAGAAACTCTCAGCCTTTAGTATTTATAATGACATTTACAAATCAATTATGTCATTATGTATTAGTATTATA
This sequence comes from Acentria ephemerella, assembly GCA_943193645.1. Lineage (NCBI taxonomy): Eukaryota > Metazoa > Arthropoda > Insecta > Lepidoptera > Crambidae > Acentria > Acentria ephemerella. The sequence continues at coordinate 11,800,767 of OW971888.1, forward strand.
AACATATACATGTTTTGTTTTACAGTGCATTAAAAAATATATTTTTAAATATTGCAAAATATAATAAATAAGTGCAGAGAAGCAAATTATAGTGGCCACAAATTTTTATCTTTAAAATAATCTTCTACCTTGTAATACCCCTTTTTCATCAAACAACTTTTAATAGTTGACTTAAATTTATGCAGAGGCAATTCAATAAAACTTTGTGGTATCATATTGTACATTTTTATACTTAACAACAACGTTTCCAATAGTTCTCAGAGATCGTGGTTAAGAAAAGACTCCCCTCCTCAGGAAATATCTTTGTATTCCAAATTATAAATATAAAATTATAATAACAGTACAAGCTTGCCAACCCTAGCCGTGCGCCACATTCGTATCGTATCCTGTATGACGGGATTAGCTAATGTAATGTGTAACGCAAGTGCGGCGGCCAATAGCGAGCCCAAACAGGTAAAAACAAACAAAGTGATTGCTAATAATAGGATTTACACGATAGAAATTTGTATGACGGTCTTTAATCTGGAATAACAAATATAATAATTTTAAAATTATATTTGATAATTTGAACATTTGTCCCTAGGCTCAAACAATTCGATAAATCCTGCTATTTACTAAATTTCTTGTATTAAAAATTGAAACATTTAAAAGTGTTGTACAACATTTAAAACGGTAACTAGTAATTTACATAATTTAAACTTAATATATATTCACAATGAAAATACATAAAATATACTATATATGTTATATACAAATATATGTTATATTAGAAATAGGTGTATACAAATATTTGTATACTCCTATTATCTAATCTATATAGATGTGTGTAGTAAATACATGTGTAGGGCCTAAGGAGTGGCACTGGAGCGGCACCTAAAACCCTATACCCTTTGCGGGTTCTGCTGAAGCTATACGCCAAATCACCCTCAGGTAGCCCGACCACATGCCGAATCCCTGGCTTCGCACTGATGGATATTGGATAATAAGCACTACCTATTATTATAAAAATACATATTTATTATTAATTTAATTTATTTATTTATTTATGCACACAACAAAATTAACATACAATTGAAAGATGGACAGTAACCACAAAGGATCTGCTTGTTTTGCAAGTAAATTTCGTAAACAATATTAAGGAAATAAATTATTAATAGTTATCTGTACTAAGTATTTTCATGGTGTGACAATAATTAAAAAAAAAATACTAGAATTTTGAAATAGAGTTTATCCTTGAAAACTATTTTGTTTAAATATTGAAATTTAAAGTTCGTTAGTTCTCAGACCCGAGGGCCACAATATGCCAGGGCTAAGATAGTCCGCTGACATTTGTGGCTGCACGATACGTCTTAGGGCACGCTTAGTGAGTTGTGCGCCCGCGCCTGTCCACCACCTGACCTTTACTTGAACTATTGTGCGCATGCGCTCGCGCCATCAAGTCTGGCTTAAACTAATTGTATGTACATTCCGTGCCTTCCATTCTCATTTTATTCATTAATGAATACGTATTCGTCCTTGTTTTGTTAGATTTTCAAATTTTTTCTCTGATTATACTAATTTAAATATATTATATATTATTAATTTTGTCGATGTATTTATTTAACAATGAATTGAATAATTTTATATTTGTAATTCTTAGCTCCACTTTTGCATTAAGTTGCACCTTCTGATCTATGCGTATACATGTATATAAATAACTAAAAGATAAATATTTTAATGGGCACAAATATGATAACATCAATAATAATTAATACTATGTTGATAGTTCATGGGTGAATGACTATTAATTATATGTTTTATCAATGTATATACAAATACCGTTATAAATATAACTATATAGTCATTGCATACGAAGTAGTTAGTAAATTATAATATGTGATATAGAAACAATAAATGATTATAATTATTATTATTACTTGATGCCATGCACAATGTATACAGAGTAAATAATATTACTATGCAAGACATTTGTGATTTTTTTATATATAAAAAGCACAGCAAATGAGTGGACTATATGTTCGTATAGTTAGTGCAGAGTGCGACGTTCTGCCCTAGTCATCCCTGCCATCCCAAAAAGTGAAATTAGTTTTTGTCGATCATTATCGTGTTCAAATGGAATTTTGTGGTTGTCAATGATAAAAAGTCCTTTCCATCATGAATGCAATCAATATATAAGTCTAATTACATCTAAATATGTCCAGCGGCAGGCGTGACCACGTAACAGATAGATAGATATAATTATCTTTAATCCTTGCTAGTGCCAATGATTTGGAATATAGCAAATATTACTGACGATAAATTGCTCCTTACAAAGAAAGCGGACACATACAGCTTTGAGCTATTAGTTCAACGGCTTTACATTTTAATTAAGTACTTAGTACTAAAGACACACGTCAGTTCCTAATAAACTACTATCCGCATCGGAGTCGGACGTATATGATATAAAAATATATAAAATAAATCTTATTTGCTTTGACAATTGCGAACACAACAATGTCCACATATCTGCTTTGGTGGAGTCTTTCTGGCGTATACATGTCTCCTTTAAATTTTTCTATAAATAAATAAATAGGTAACTGGATCATACAAAAAGAGTCCAAAGTATTATCAAGAGCTTTAGATTAAAATCCTCGCAACAATCGCTGGACCGCCTCTTTGCCGAGCAAACTTCGCAGGCAATATGATAATATAAATGCTAAATTTTCTATTAAGGGAATAAATTTTATACGAATATGTTCATGTTTAAATCTAATCTTCACTGTTGACCCAGTTTTTATAATCACGGTTGGACGCCGCGAAAACTGTATTCTTATCACGACATCTTCCTGACATTGAAACGAGAATCAAATAAGGTTTCATCATCAATGTTTCTCCACCATAAGTCTCGTCTAACACGGAGCCTTGCGTAAAGGGTATTTAACAATATGAATTAATTATTATAACATCAACGCATATAAAAGTATTCACAAATATATCGCCGTGTTCATAGTTCTATACAACCTTTGGCGTAATGAGACTCTTCGTAAGTAATCTTTGCTTATTTTAAACATATTTCTGATCAAATTAGTCTGAAAGCGTTCGAATCGGCTTTGAAAAGCTTTGATTCTCCATTTTATCTCGTAGAATACTTTTAAAAATCCATCTTACAGGTAAACTCAAAATCAGTGAGTGTGCGAAAATTTAAGGCAGAAAATTTACCTACATCGGATTCAAATAATAAATATGAGACCTTCTTTTTTGACGACCTTAGCCTCGTCTATTCAGTCAGAGGTCCTTGGTTCCATTAGGTTCCCGGTAGTAGATATTTGTATGTATAACTGTAATTAATACAAACACAAATAAAAAATTGTTATCAAAGAAACATTACATTCTAGAAATTCTAGAAGAGAATTTAATTATTGCTTCCTAATTACGCTGGATAGCTTACATACCCTTAATACAGGAACACAGTGAACTAGGAAAAGAGGTAGTCTCATCGTAAACAAACACCCTGGTGGCAAAGCTAGTCTAAATAGGTTACTTATAGTTACCGTGCACCATCAGACGGGTAATATTTACAAATGAATATTGTAAATATTACTCACCATATAAAAGACATCAACGCATTTTCAATCACTTTGTTCAATACCTTTATTTGTAGTAAGATTCCTAATATAGCAATCAATAAATTCTGTTTACAGAGCAACACATTACAATTAAAAGTTAACAATAACACTTCTTTAATAAATTTATATATAAATTTTAGCTACTTTGACTGAAAAATAAAATTACTTATAATATTTTACAGATCCTAGTTATGTTGATTATGGCGTCATCAGCGGCAGTAACTCGCAACAAGCGATTAGCTCTCGAGGCGCATGATCTCCTCACCGCACCAGTTTGGAATGCCCCAGTGTTGTCACACACACTTCATGGAGAGCTACTTCTACCTCCAGATTTCTTCCATGAAGCTCCATTATCAGAATACAGTTCCTTACCTGAGCCTCCGTTTTCACCAGATGACCTACTCGCAGTCCCTCTCTTGAGCTCTTCGATTTACTCAGCACCAATACTCAGTTCCTACTCTTTCCATTCACCACTCCTAAACTCCTTAAATGTAGCTCCTTTACTCAATTCATACTTTTTAGACTCCTTACATTCTGCTCCTCTTCTAGACTCCCATTCGTACCATAACACTGATAGCTTACCCAATCGCACAATTTCCCTTAACCCGCATGCTGCACCAGCAACCAATGCTCAAGTCACGGCAGTAAAAACCTATGCTGCTAGAGCTCCTGTGCTGAAGAGCTACTACGGTCACTTCTCTGAGCTGCCCAAAGCGACCCTTGTCAAGCCTCTACCGCTTTCACACTCGGCTCCAAGATACGCAGCTGCCTGGTAACTAGCAATGAAATAAATTTGAATTATTTATTGAAAACCCTGGGAATTCCCTGGTGATTACACCAAGTGTTACAACTCGAAGTGTTGTACATAAAACTTGTAAAAGATGGGTTTCGACTGATTCACCGAGAGCGACTCTAGATTCTGTTGGTGACCTACTTCAGTGATGAACTCTATGGACGACGTAAGGCATTTCCATTCAAGAGGAACATCAGCTAACGTCCTAAAATACCAAAGTGACAATTTAGTGTTTAGATTAAACATTATACTTTATAGTCATTAATGTGATTTTAATTTCAACAACAACGTTGACCGTATTGACTGACCGTCTGTAATCACTGATCAAGTGCCAGCAGCAGCGAATATTAGTGTTGCTTCACGCGGGCATTCCAGCCAACACACCACCCAGTTAGCATTACCTGTTCTACAAATAAATCTTTTAACACATAATTGCATTGCATTTCAAACAGGTTACGATAATAACCTTGTTTTGTGTGATACATAAAAATATGAGAACCACAACTTAACAAGAACGCCTCTTGCGCAAGGACCTTGAAGTTTACTCGGATTTTATCGATACTAGATTATAATATATTTCGTTGTTCTGAGGTCAAGTCTGTCTTCTATATTAAAAATAAACCTGCTACCTATTAAGTTAACTCAAATGATGACTACAACAGTTTTATGTATTTTTTTTTCGTTTATAAATGATTTGATAATACAAAGAGCTGGTTGGCGCAATGGTTCGCTATGACGAAGACGATGACGAAAACAAAGCAACTTTCGTCGTGATCGGTCGTTGGGTGGATCAATTAAATTTGCTATCTCAATCTCCACCGTGCTTTAGAAGGCTCGGTAAGCCGTTGTTTGTAGTTGCTACGGCAACCGCTTACACCCACCTAACACCATTGGGGCCAGCGCGGCGGTTCGAACTCCTCACCAGTCTCTCCCATGTAGAAAGGCCTGTGCCCTGTGCTCGTGCAAGTGAGACGTATATAAGCTTCAGATGATGATAATGAATTTTATGACATAAAGCACAAATTGCAAGCCCATTGCTGCTTCGCTATAACGTCACTGAGGTGTGTCGCATTGTAACGCCGCAATTGATAACTGAAATTTCTATTTCTACAGTAATTAGAAGTCTTATGGGAGATTGGATTGTCATGTGGGAATGTCAAATTAACTTTTGTATGCGTTTCGTATTAACACGCACAATAAAGATTCAGACCCTGCGTCAACGGAGGATGCGTGGACGCATCAGAAAGGGATACTTATAGATGTCCTTTCTGCCTATGTTTTTATATGCCTAATATCCGGATAGAAATATTGCTTAGCAAAATAGTAATAGAATATTTCTTACCTTGTATTCCTTCATCACTTATTTACCTGATATTGGCCACAATTCCGTTATTCACGGACTTAGTTTAATTATAATTATGCGCACCTCTTTATTTATTTAGTCATTTTCTTTCATCGATACACGATACCATACACTTTTGACGTATTTTAATTGATTTCTTTTTTAAACATAAGCTTTAAAATAAGACGTCAAATCATCTGTCTTTTTTTGGATGTGTTGTACAGAAAGTACGGAAAGGGGGCTTTTGTGCCCATTTGTAACTTTTTCATGTTTTAAATTAAATTACAACTTTTAATAAACGCGATTGAATTCGTAATAATCCTGTCATAATATAATTTTAAATTATTTTATATATTAAATGACAGGTTGCTGTAAGTTATATTTCGTAGTAAATCGTTGTAACAGGTTGAAACCTTGTATCCCTTTAGTCTGATTTTAATAAGCTTAAAATAGGAGGTTGTCAATTCACACGCATCTAGATCCAATAACATTACACAATCATCATCAAAAGTATATCTTTGTTCTCGTGTAATTAATTATAAGTACATACTATAAGTACATGTAATTGTAATAATACTTTCCAACGAATTTATGAACATTATTTATGTTATTTAAGGAAGTTATGTCGATAACAAATATAAAATCAATGAACAGTCTTCTTTCATAAAATTACAGTTTTAAAACAGCACATATACGATTAAGTCTCCCCGGAAATTGGGTAAAAATGTTTAAAATCGACTTGAATACCCAACATTGGTCAGTGGCCGTGAGAGCGCACATTCTCGCCTCTCTGATAGTTTTGTTTACAAACAAACATGTCCTTTACCATACAAATGTTCGAGAATTCGCTACCGCGGAGGTGCGTCGGTAATTATGCTTGAATAATTAATTAGATCGTAATATCTCGAACTCGCACTTTGACATCTAGCATAAAAGTGTATAAGCCTCATAGAGCTTGTGTTATTCATATCACTAGTTCTTTCATGGAGCTCGCAATCTATCCATTAGCGCCGCTGTTTGTTATGTATTAATTACAACAAATCAGATTATTAGCGAGCCAGCAGTCGTAAACAACCTTATTTATTATTTTCTTCTTTAAAAAAAGTTTAAGCGTAGGTTTTACTATTTTCGTTTAGTAAATACTTTTCTGTTAATATTTACATGGTTTCAAGTAAAAATATATGTATTTAATTAAACTTAATTACGAAGTACTTTTAAATCGTCAGAACAGGGAATATGTATGAGAAAATAAATAAATATAATTGAAGGATTGACACTAAATTTAAACAAAGTCATGTTACTTGATTTTTGAAATTATATAACGGATTCAATATGGCTTTCATCGATAGGTAGAGTAATTGAAGATGAGATAGGTCAGTAAGTCAATGAAGAAGGTCAGCTATAAAAGTATAAAATCTTAAATTTTTATTATATTAAGCACTCGGTATTCACCGAGCAATTCAAACATTGTCATTGTTGTTTTTATTTATGCCTAAGGCCTTAACTGGCTTCAACGTACTCCGTTTTCTCATGGTCACACATAAAACTGGCTACAACATAAAAAGATCATAATTTTTAACAAATACGAGGAAAAAATACAGGAGCCTAAATCACGTGACATCGATTGGCCGATAGGATAGCCCTATCGAAATAAAGTAAATAAAATATACATAACTAATGTATTATTTACTCCCTCATCAATAAACATCATTAAGACGTTGGTTTGTCTGTTTAACATGCAAATATTACACGACAACCAACTAAATCGTTGCACCGCCTCCGCGATTTTATAAAGAATAAAATAATAAATTTTAATTAAATAAAACACTATATAACATTTTATTCACGTCAGTTGGACAACTTTGCAACATACGCTACCAATTACAATTTTTTTTTCCTAATATTTTCTTTCAATCTTATTCAGTATTAAAACGAAGGAATAAAGAAGATATTAATCGCATCGGTAAAAATATAGAAGATAGATAGATCCTTGCCGATGATATGCAGTCAGCACAGCTTATAGGAGATTGCACTTATTTCGTTTCTACTACTCGGATGCTGCCCAGGACGACACAATGAAAAGCTTACTCCGTAGACAGCAAGTTCACTTGTTCACAAAGCATCTCCTGTTTGCACTATAACACATATACAGACACAACACTAAATATTTTTAATTTTTATTAAGGGTTGATAAGTGTTTATTTATGTTTATCTTTCTTAGTTTTTAGTGTTACTCATTTTTTCCCCATTATATATAGTTTTAATTGATTACATCCGTTTCGAACATATTTCAGCTGTCATATCGTATGAAAATGACAGTTTTTGTAAAGGACGTGGACTTTACTTTTGATACACTCATTTCTTACGTTAGGTTTAGGGCGGTCATTAGACACCTCTCCACGTTATGTTACGTGGTCGAAGATTGTCAGAGTTTCTGGAGTATGGAGTGGAGGCGGTCGAGAATCTTCAGCTCCTGCTAAATAGACCATTTGTTCTGTATTCTGTCCACGATATCCCCAGTATGCGTCTTTAGCACTGCATCTCAATTTTCCTTCTCTCACGATGTCTAGGAGCTTGCTCCTTGAGACTTGCTCGAGGCGTAGATTAATTTAGTTCAAACCTAGAACAATAAGCAGCCCAAAACCCCATCAAAACAACACTCACTTTTTGTATATAAAATGCACAGCAAATGATGTTTACCAGTAGGATAAGTCCATACGCGAAGATTTAGGTAATAAATACTATTTTATTAGCTTTTTTAATGATTTTTAGCTTTATTTCTTGTTCAGATCTCAAATACTATAGGTATTAAGAAACTTGAATCCAAAAGTCAAAGTCAATATATTTTATTAAACTTTGGTACAGATATATACACTTGTTGAACGTCAATCTAAGCCTAATCTGCTCTCCATCAAATCTACTAATGGGTCTTGTCCTGAGAAGATCACGCAAGAAACTCTGCAAGATTTGTCCCTCCCTTTACACGTCATTGTAAATTGTTAAAATCCACAGTAAATAATAAAACTATTAATTTAAAAACATGAACATAAAAATCTAAAATTCAAATGAATTAATCACCGATCCCTTTAGACAAAACATCTATTAGGAAGTAGGAAGAATGCGAATATTATTTTGGCAAAACATAAAAATTGAATGTAAAAAATATTTTAATTTACACAATATAATGCAACGACACAGAGAGCTGTATTTGCTCTGATTTTACGGTTGCAAATTGTGCGGCAGCTCGCCCACGGAGTCAGCTCATCAATTTGTAATATTATGTGGTCGCTGAGTGTTATAGTGAATGCGGGCCATCACATGTGACACCTGACCGTATATAAGAACAGGATAACCAACCATCTACATGGTACTGTTACAGCTGCAGCCGAATACAACACAATGAAATACCTTGTGAGTATACTTGCATTTAAATTATTATTTATTTTATTAAATTTTATTTTGAACACATTTTTATTAATTTTACACAATGTAGTAAGTTTTTTTTTATTCTCAACTGGTCTTGGCCTACATCTCACCTGATGGTAGATTAAGATAAGGCCGAAGATGGAAGCGATCTGCGCCCGGATTCCTCAACCACAGAGGAACTGGCTTTCTTAGCTCCAAGTGCGGGAATACAACAATGCTGTTATGACGTTATTGTAATGACGTCAGACTTACTAACAAGGTGGTAGTAAGTCAGGCGGACTCAGAAAAAGCCCTGCCACCAACTAAACCAAGTAGAAATGTTTTCTGCCTTCACCGGGGATTTAATCCTGGACCTCCAGATCTGAAGTCGATTATCACAGCCACTAGTGGTCTAATGGCTGTGGTATATAATAAAACTAATAATACTATAATATATATAATGTTACTATTATTAACTAATATTACTTTCCAACCACCTATGACCACATAGGTAATGTCCACAATAGTAATGTCTAATTTTAAGCAGTTAATTATCACGGACCCCATAATTGAAACATAAATAAATAATTGTAATGAGTGATTTGGAGTTTTATGATAACATGCTTCGGTAATATTGTTTATATTGCACAGAGCTTAGAATTATATCATTCAATCATATATCAAAAATTAAACCTAACTACTTACAATTATATAAACTAATTGAAACAATTGACTCTTGAACATATCACTATATGTAATTTTCGTACAAAATAATCTTTTAAACTGTACTACTTTTATTACTTAGTTGTTATACCTATTACGATTTTAATATTAAAGAAAATAATAATATTTATTTATTCATCATTGCACAAAAGCACAATTGGCGGACTTAATGCCGGAATCATTGAATCTAAAAACAATTTAAATTCCAATTTCGTATGTAAAACCTGTACTTTTTCCGTTTTGTTCAAACATGTTTATCAAATATTAACATAAAAACTAATGTTTTTCTTCTCTAGCTTTGTTTCTTCCTCCTGGCGGTGGTTTTGAGTATGGTGTCTGCCGGGTATGTCGGGCACGGCTGGGGCTACCCCTCCAGCTACGGCTGGTATGGCGGCCACGGAGGGTACCGCGGCTATGGATACCGCAGATACGGCGGCTACGGGGGTTACGGCGGCTACGGCGGCCACGGCGGCCACGGCGGCTACGGCGGCTACGGCGGCCACGGCGGCTGGGGCGGCTGGTGGTAGACGAGGCTGAAGGATACAAGTGACATTATTTAGGCGTTTATGCTACGCATCTATCTAGAACCTATATTTTGTATCTTGCACATGGACTTTGACCCTCTAGCTATTAGTCTTTGAACGAGTTTGATTTTCTAAGCAAAAGCTGCTAATTAATGCAAGTTTATTTGATCATTTTTTGGCTAAGAAGACCTTTTTTATTTTTGATAATGATTACTCGGCCTAACATAGCCAGAGTAAAACGATTAAATACTCCCGGGAATATCTAGACAGTAAAAGTATTATAATATGAATTGTACCGCTTGTTACGTGAACGGCTCTGACTAGGTTGATAATCTGTGCTCGATAAAACACAAAGGCTGTAGAAAAAAATACTTACGCCTTTAATATAAGTACTAAAGATCATATCGTAACGACAATTTAGAAACTTATTTTGTACGAAACTAGTTCAGATAATAAAATGGTACGTACACCGGTCGTAAAAACGTCTACACTAGTGTTACGAAAGGACACGACGAGTCACGGTATTCTTAAAATACGCTCACTAAAGTTTTGGAAAACCCAGTTTCTGATATGTACAAGTGTTTCATTGCCAAGCTATTTTCGTCTGATGTTGAAACAATATCATATGTAAAGAATCTATTTTTAGTATTTTAGATTAAATAATAAATGTGTACAATCTACAAATAAAATCGTGCCGTAAAAGACTTTAATATAATTGTTTGCCTCTATACTAAGCAAAAATACTTTATGTGTCATTGTTTACTCTGTGATATTTCCATATATTATGTAAATATTCAATAAACATTAACTAACATTTTGTTTATAATTTTATTCACTTAATTTATTCTTTTTTTACAGTATTTTATTATAATTTACTGTAACCAATGAGAAAGATTTCCTCTTGAACGGAAGTTTTTGTTCTAGTTTTTTTTTATGAATTCTGTTGTAGGATTTGAGATGAGAACAGTAAAAGTGGACCTTAGTTACATATTTATTTATTTTTCTATTTATTTAAGAAATTGAACCTTATTGTATAAGAGTTGAAAGGATAATAGAGAATTATACACTGTAGAGCAAACATACCTGATATTCTGCGGAGTCACTAAAAAATTACAAAGAGAAGATAACACTCTCTCCAAAAAAATACAAAGTAGAAATTAGTGCAACATGTTTGTACATGTTCTATACATTGATTATACACTTCCTAGGTTAGGTAGTATAAGTGTATAATCAATAATAAATATATAGTAAAAGAACTTGGGCATTCATGATGAAGTCATATTTGAATGTATTATATTACGGACAAGAAAATGAGATGGTTTACAAGCAAAAGTAATGTAATCATTGTTCACACGTCGTTCACACTAGCTCCCCACACTGGGATTGTTTACTTGACACTGTATTTATGATAATTAAATTCAAAATTTGTATAAAATTTCACTAACTCATATTTGGTCAGTTCAAGCGGATACCGCTCTACTTATGCCGTACATCGTTACACCCCATAACTATCAAATATGTTATTATAAACGACCCTGTGTACGTCATAATTCAACTTACACATGCGCCGTCCGTACACTATTTTAAAGATCTAATTTCCAATCAAAAAATATGTTTTCATTAACCAACCAAAACTTACTTATGGCTCTGAAGATCCTTCTCTTTGTCAACCATCTTTGATAAATATACCCAAAAAATCTGTTTGACGTAAATTCCATTTCATAACCAACACAATACATTTTTATGAATATTTCTTGAGATTTCAACAACACTATCATCACGTGTGTACATTATTTTGCATATAAATACTTAATGTTCGCAAAGGTTGCGTCCAGTTCATTCATACCATAACTCTTCCTCTAATAGGCGGGTAAGCGCGCTTACACACTAGCACAATATATTCACGCGACTGTGACTGACTAAAATTTTATATATATTCGAAAATGTGACACACAGACAGGGTTATTTCCAGATTTATTATATTTGTAAAGACATTTAGCTTGTTCAACTTTGTTTTAACAAACAAAATTACTTCTTCAAGTACTGTACCTGTATGTGACAAAGGTGTATTATATTACTCCTCGCATAACCCTAAAATTGACGAAAGATTACCAAATAAACTCACTCCGACTTTGCATTATCTAATTCCTAGTTTCTTTCACCAATTATTATTTTTAAATCAATGTTTTTACATTGTTTAACCACGGGCGGGCTAGTAAGAGAAAAAAGGTTAGATGCCATCATCTTTAAGGACTCTCCCATATTCAGAGAAAATAATGTGAAAATATAGTTTACTCTTACCGCTATGTGTAGGCACCCTAAGCCGAGTGAAAGCTCTGTGGGGGGTGACACCGCGCCCCGCCTCGTTATTTCATGGCCAAGGCTACGAGGTCGCTCGTCTTACGTCACAACACAGCACTTTACGTTTATGCTTTTTCTCTTTAACATTTTGATAGTGACATTTTGTATACACCTACATAATACGAAATATTTTGCTAATGTGTCAGAACTGGAATATTTTTATACGTATTATTACTTACCTATATAAGGAGTAAATACTCCTTCGTAAAGGGCAATGCAGTTACCGGGGAGTTTTACTGGGTATTCCCAGTGGCGCTGTGTTGACGCGGGTAGGTCCGTAAACGGATTCCTATTAAATTCCATAAAAAATATGAGTAAATACTCCTATTATTGAAACCATTAATGTAGTCTTTATATTTTTATAATACTTATTGTGTTAGCGACTGGCTGGCATCCATAAACATCTTTTATATATTTTGACGTTGTCTTGGTAAACTTAGATTAAGTGTGTCAATCTATTTTATCTTTCCTGTTTAATTTAATTACACTTTGTTTTCGTGTTTGCTTCGTGTTTCCTTACACATTACAGTCCATATAAAGGTAGCTGTCATATTGAGTTACCTGAACCTACCTTATAATCTATTTGAATACACATTTTATTTGGTTGAAGAATCATATTCTAATGTAACTTGTGATTGGTCGGTGCGCTTGTGCCGGAGTCGTTCTGCCCAAAAAATTACGGCAAGTATATCAGCAACTGCAAACGAATGAATGATGGAAAAACTAGTTGCAATACTCAACCTAGGCCACTGCTGTTTCAGTACAACGCTAGCCCATACACTATATAACAGACAGTCTCCACGGTCTACGACATCCACGGTCGTATTAACAGATTATCCTTTTTTCTGTAATTTAGATAACTATTTCACAAGGAATATAAATCTTAACTCCGACATGCGGCAGTCCAAACCACCTTCAGAGAGTTTATTGATTCTGGTACCCTTGTTTTTTGAGTAGAGGGATAAATATCCTTTTTTTTAATTTAAAACTATATGATAGCAATATTCACAGATAACAATAGTGCATCTTTGATTAATTAAATATATTGTCCAAAAAGAAACCACTTTATATACTTAATAATAAATCCGCTTATATTAGATAAATCACTTATGTTAAATGCCTAGTAGGAATAAATAATTTAATCTCCTATTATAATAACTAATATAAAAACTATGAAAATGAAGCTGCAGTTTGGATTCTCATTAATTGTCATGTATGACATTGGACACCAATAACAAAAAGGTTGCATGTTAAAATGATATAAATCTGGTTTATATTACATATTAAACAAGCAATTAAAGTTAAGGAATGCAAATTGGGAACTCCGCTGGTTTAACTCAAAATGGATGTACAATTACCTACAAAAAAATGTATACTTTATAAGCTTTATTGCCATGACACTAAGAGTCATATACTGTCAACAATTGTACTCAAAAATCAGCTTTAATTATATTTAAATACGGACAATCAAAGTACTATTGTTATTACATACCATTAACTAGGCCAAATCCTTGCAAAACTTTTGTAGTACTTTCGGTAGCCTTTCTATTTTTGGATAAGAAATTGCTATTTTAATAATAATTGGATTAATGATGTGAAGTGGCTAATGGTTGTGGTTTAATAGTTGAGTCAACCTAACTGAGCAAACTCCATATTTTTCCACTTTTTTCTTGTTTCCCAAAATTTTTATTCCCACTATTTTTCATTTGTTTTTCTTTCTGTCAAATTGAGCGAATCAAATGAAGAAATTAGATACATTTTAAAATTTTATTACAGAAAAAGGAAATTTGTGTCAGTAACATCAGCACAAAGTTAGTTTAAGCGTTTTCAATGCGGGAATTCTAATATCAAATATGCACGTGGCCCTGTTACGGATAAAATAGTAAAACACTATTTTTGCAAAAGTGTAACAAGATCGGCAGTTACAAAATAGGTGAAGAACTAAGAATCGACCACAAAACAATTTTGATCCATTTTAAAAAAGCTGGGTACACATAAAAGCTCCATATTTGTGCGCCACACGAGCTCACTAAAAGAAACCTAATAAACCGTCCACTCATTTCCACCTGTTTCGGTCTCTTCAGAATTCTTTAGGCAGTTTCAGGATAATATCAAGAGAGGACTGCCAAAACTACTTGTTGCGTTTTTTATTTATTATTTATTTATTAACTCCAACAAGATTAACATTTTAACATGCACAAAAAAAATACAATTAATAAGAATTAAATGCAATCTTAATTGAGGTTTTTTGATCAGAAAACCCGAAAAAATTTCTACAACAATGGGATCATGTGTCTATCTACAAGTAGCAAATGGCGCATATATACTGTAATCAAGTGTAAATTGACTTTGAAAAAATATATATCTTGAATGTTCATATAAAATGCGAAGAAACTTTTTCAACAACATAATTTTCTTTTTCCTATAAATAGCCTTCAAGTAAAACATTTTTATCTACAAAGAGTCCTTGCCTAAGTGAATGTTGGTTATCAGTATCCCACAGGACCTGTATATTTTTCCAGGACACAAAGAAGTCCAGTGAATTGCTTCGGCAGATCCTTGATCATTTCCATAAAATTCACAGTTGCGGCGCAGTTTTAGTTGGAGAGCTCCACATACATATACTTTATAGCATTATTTATTTTCGGTTGGTTTAGTTAGTGATAGAGCATTTTCTGCTAGGTAATACCGTTTTTACCAAGTCTTCCATCATGGAAAAAAAATTAACAGCATTGTTGTGTTCCGGCGGTTTATATTGACCCTGACAAAGGTTGAACCTTTTGCAATGGGCTCATTGCGAATCCCATTGATCGCATTGATCATACCAATATTAATTTCACTTGAAGCCCATTCCGTTCTGTATTACATGACTGATTAGTAGACGTTCATTTGTAATGTAAAATTCATTTTTGGGGCACTTAAATAGTTTAATTTTAGAGTTCATATGAGTGTTTGACTGATTTATTTTACCAGGTAATAATAAATTGATATTATTAAAATGAATATAATAAAAATAACTTGTACATAGTTATATTTATATTTCGTACCTTATGACAACAGCATAAACGTGCAACGTAATCAGTTCGTACCAATTAGAGAACCATAAAACCCTATCACAGAGTAAAATAAAATAGTTATAAACCCCATTTTGAGTCTTATTTCTGTCCTCCGCCAGAAAGCAGCCTTTCTGCTGTGGGGTGACTACCCGCCACCTAATCAATGCAACATTAACATTTATTAGTCCTACAGAAAACAAATAACAAAACTTGAATTTATTTTTGGCTACGACTGTACATGAGCAAAGCACTAGCTTCGTGCACTAATTCTTGCTACGTAGTTTCTTCCATAATAAATAAATTTAAGTGTTACTTCATTTATAAATTATAAGTTACAGATTAAGAAATACATAACTAGACCTTAAGTTTAAAACAAACCGCATATTATGAAAATATAACTACGAAAGGGTAACAAATATTCCATATTTAGCACCCGCGCAAGGACGCTTGCGCAAGCGCACCCAATGCGTATATATAATATGTCGCGCAAAGGATCTCCAGCATCACTCATCCGTGAGATCTGACGAGTACAATATTTTCAACATGAAACTATTTGTGAGTACTTTACGATAAATAAAGTAGTATATCGATGTATCGAGGAGTTCACTGGAATAAGCGCTGGTTTCGATTATGAAAACAGCAATTTCCTCATGGTTACAAGTATGGGTCAATGAAAAATTGTTATCTAGAAGTTTTCCGTGCTTCAGGAGCCATGTGAAGCTGTTAGTCTTGGCTGTTACCTCAACTGCTTTCACACAGCCGCATTTGTCTATCGTAGTGCTGTTAACTTCAGATCTGTTTGTCTTCTTCAGATTCTAGTAGGAAGACTTTTGCCCAGCGGTAGAACGACGTTTGTTTATAAAAAAACAGATTCTTTTTTTGTGTGATGTGTATGTATGTACAGTGATGTATAAAAGAAGTAACAAAGGGTTTAGACGATGATTATAAAAAATAATCTACAAATTTTATCGTTCACATACCTAATGTTTTTTTTAATTTCCAGGTGACTCTCTGTTGTATGGTGGCAGTGGCTTTGGCAGGTGAGGCTCGAGACAAGCGCGGCATACTCGGAGGCAGCTACCATAGCTACGGAGGTGTCAGCCTCGGCTACAGTCACTCCGCTCCTCTCGTCTCCTACTCCGCACCAGTGATCGCCGTCAACAAGGTTGTCAGCGTACCAAAAGTGGTCACCGTACCTCAAGTAGTGAAAGTGAACAAAGTAGTCTCCGTACCGCAGGTGGTCACAGTCAAGAAGGTGGTCGCAGCCCCAGCGTACCATGCTCCTTTGTCCCTCGGCTACTCCGACTACTCCAGCCTGTATGACCACTCCGCCTACTCTGGCCTCTACGGTCACTCCGCCTACTCTGGCCTTTACGGTCACTCCGCCTACTCTGGTCTCCACAGTTACCCTAGCTACGGGTACACCACTGGTTACGCCAACGGATGGTGGTAGATCTGTTCAGGTCTAACTAAATACGACACATTATTTTAAATTATTCAAATTATGTAAATAAAATTATTATTTTTCAATAAAGTTTTTTATATTAAAGACTTACATTCTTTTTTATTAAATTCTTTGTGGAATTTAAATAGATTTGTAAGCGAGCCTACACTAAATAAATACTATAGTCCTTAGTAAACCACGCTGGTCAAGTGTAGGTCGATCGACTTCACACACAAGTTAAGAATTTCTTCCCAGGCGTGTGCAGGTTTCTTCAAGATGTTTTTCATTCACCATAAAACCGTCGAATAAACGTAGATATGAATCAAAAATTTCAAAACACATTGGTACTTACATTTTTTGGGGATTACTGAAACAATTTAATTTCTTTCATTTTACCTTGGCGATAAATCCGCCTCTAAATATAAGCTTTAATGGTAGTAATATAAAAACATTTAAATAAATTAATATAATATTGGTGACTTAAATCAAAATAGCAATTTTTATTGATTTTTTAACAATTACAATTTTACAATGCAATTATAAACAGAACTATCAACAATTCACAAAAACAAGAATCTTAATATGTTCTATAATGACCAAAGTCGAAGTCAAGATATTTTAGAATAGAATAGTATATATATCTTTATTGTACATCAGTCAATTCAAGAAGAGAAATACTCAAAAAAAAAAAGTTATCGACTTATCCTTATTTTAATACACTTTGGTACATATATGTACTCTTAATGAACTTCAATCTACCGCAGGGTATTTTCCTGAGAAAAGCAATCAAGAAACTACACAGTCAAATACAAAACTATGAATGTAATAGATGAAATGATTGAGGAACTAAAAGTATAGTAATAAGTGAAATAATGACAATAAAAGTTATACTGAAATAAAAGTAGAAAACAGATATTATTTAAATAATCGTATTTACGTCCCACTGTTGGGTTTCCTGCACGAGAGAGGCACATTTAAATTAATTTTTAATCTAAATGTACAAAGAGATATCAAAACACTAGAAAGTCAAAAGTAATTTAATTTAAAAACTTATCCAATTTAAATGTATTTCTTGGCGTCGGTACTTCACTTTTCCGTCATTGAACCTCATTTTTTGAGGTCGGTTGATAAATTTCGATTTAACGAATCAGAGTTCACAAATTGTTTAGGAATACAAAATGACTAATTCAAAAATCTAAATTGAGAAATATTAGAGCATCGCATCGTAACCATAGCTTATCAAGATCTATAAAAATGAGCCGTAATACTGAAGTGGCGCATTAGACCATTAAACTATAACTAATAAGTATGGTTGTTTTGTATTTAAAAAATCTTTTTCATACAAAACATCCATACTTATTAATGTATGGGACCGCTGTTCTTGATTGCGATGTTGGTCTCACGGGGAAAGTATTTAGATGGTCTTATTCACCGCTTAAAGTACTTTTATTTTATTTATTTATTTAACAATTGATGTGCATACAAAGACAATTAAAAGGACACAACAGAATATTAGAGAATTGTACAAATTTTTTTTTTACTCTGTAGAGACAAACAATTTCCGCCCTTTTTCTCATCTAATTATTAGAATATAATCAACGCAGTAAAAAACCAAGATTTAAATTCTCAAATAATTTTCACTTTATTTGCGATTTTATAAAGAAGGACGCAGTCCTTCGTAAAAGCATATATTATCATACATTAGTAATTTTGCATATAATTAAAGGCTTCGCTGTTATATATTTACATAAATAGACAACGTTTAACGCTTCGATGGTTGCAAAACTAAACCAGAAGTCTCGACATAGTCATCTCAACTACCAGTTAAATATTTAGCACGTTCAGGCAATTTTCCTCCTTTATAGAATTCGAAACCGTTTTTATATCGTTCCTATACATATACAAATAATATTTATCAAACTTAAATGCAACTTAAGACTATCTATATTAAAACTCACAGTTAGTCGTCAAATGTTTCGACCATAATGCTGAAGATACTGCTAAAATTTCTAAATTAACGTGGCATTCCATGTTTGAGGCAGAGATTCTTGTCTCCTCTGTTGACAACATAGCCTTTAAGAGTGGACAATGCGGTGCAACAGAGGATGGTTCTGTACCAGACTGGATATTTATTTTTATAATTAAAGACTGTATAGCAGCATTAGCTCTTACTCGGCATGATAAGTTAAGAGGACAGTAGTATTATCGTCAGAAGAAAATTATGCATTTGATTATATTTGATATTGAAATCGGAGGTGAATTTTAAAGTATTCATGAAAACATGAATAAATCTTCTTTATTAGAGCGAAGTAGGTACGAGGCCACTTGCGCAAGGGTGGTCATCTTTTAGTATATATTTTGTGACACAACACACCATCAGTATCATTCCTCAAGTGGATCTTCAACCAACCCAACCTCAATCAACATGAAAGTATTCGTAAGTATTTTACTGAAACAATTCGATAGATTAAGTATTTTTCCTCGAATGAACTAAAAAAAATTGCTTGATTATTCCCAGGTGGCCTTGTTCTGCATGATGGCAGTCGTGGCAGCAGCAACGACGAAAAACAAAGCTAGTGAATCTCGTGACAAGCGAGGCATCTTCGGCCTCGGCTACGGCCACTCCGAACCTCTCGTCGGGTACTCCGCGCCGGCTGTGATCTCCGTGGACAAGGTCGTCAATGTTCCAAAAGTGGTCACAGTGCCTGAAGTAGTAAAAGTGAACAAGGTGGTGTCGGTGCCTCAGGTGGTTACCGTCAACAAGGTGGTCGCCGCCCCGGCCTACCACGCTCCACTGGCCCTGGGTTATTCCGACTTGTACAGCCACTCTGCTTACTCCGGTCTCTACGACCACTCCGCCTACTCCGGCCTTCACGGTCACTCCCTCTACTCCAACCTCCACTACCCCAGCTACAGCTACCCAAGCTACGGATACGCTAGCGGCTACGCCAACGGCTGGTGGTAAACAAACCTCACCAAATCTAGTCAAATTTTTATGTTCTATTTTATTTAATTATTTTCTTTAAATAATAAATCTTTATATTTTTTCACACTGTGTTTATTAATTTCAAGTGATTCCTCTAAGCACATTTCTTCTATTGCCGAGTAATCAAAGAGTAACTTTGTACGTAACCTCGATCCGTTCATCCAATTTTGTTCTTTAGTCTCATCTTTTCGTAAAGCAGTGTACGTAACACCATATACTCGTTTATTAAAATGTGATGAGCTCAGAGATAAGATGAATGAATGTATAATGAGCTAATTAACATGAGGATGAATTAGTCAATACAAATCTTTTGCAATAAATGAATGAAATTATCACGAAAAATCCTCGAGAACTGATGTTATAAACTGCCTAATTAATTAGTTCAAAGTCAAAATCAAGATCATGAGCAAATGTAGTCAGAGAAGCAGAAATAAAGGTTATTTAAACAGATTCCAAAAGTTGAGTGCAAATAATAAGAATACGATTAACCGTCAAAGAAAATAATCCGCATCTATAGTCTAGTGGTAGAGACGTCACACCTAGAGGTCCAGGATTCAATTCCAAGAAGTAGTATGAGAGTAGGAAGTTTCTACTCTCATTTTGATTGGTCAGTAAGTAGGCCTTGTTCCTTAGTCTAGGTAACAACATGTCGCCAAAGACTACCGCCATAACAATAATGTTAACAGCATTGTTGTGTTCCAGTATTGGAGGTAAGATATTCGGTTCCTCTGTGGTAGTTGAATCTGAGTGTAGTCCGCCTCTATCTTCGGCCTTATTATCATTTACTATTAGGCGAGATAAAGGCCAAAACCTACACACACACAAAAAATATAGGATACATTCTGCTCTTAAACCATTAATCATTATACATAATAATTCAAGCATTCAAGTAAAATATTTTTATCTAAAACGAGCTATGGCCAGCGTGAACGTTAGTTAGCGGTTACCTAAGGAACCTATACATATTTCCAGGATATAAATAAGTCTTTCCGGGCGCGGTTCAGTCAATTGCATCTTATCCACAAATAGTACAGTGGTTGCCGGGAGTTTTAGTGGCTTTTCCCAGTGACGCAATGATCAGGGGCTGAGCCCCACACACGCTCGTCACCTAGCCAGCAGAGCTACCCGTAGCTCCATTTTATTCTTCATCACTCGTCATTACTATAATCTATGTCTGTGCAAAATTCCATCCAGATCCGTTGATCAAGTAGCAAACATTCTTCAAACTGTAGTAAACGAGTGAATTGTTAGATTGAGATAATACATTAAAGGTCGCTTTAAAATGCACAACAGCTTTACTCGAGGGAGTTTTCAATAATAATAAAATAACAAGCGTAACCTAGCAACGAACAAAAAAGTAAATAATCAAAAAGTATAAACTTAAAATAGTATGTATACTGGCGTCTAGTCGCCAACAGTACCATTTAAATAATAATATGAAGATTATGACGTGATTACTTCATAAAACCCACGAATTAAATAAAAAGCAATACTTAGTTTTTGTTCGGAGAGTATGACACTATTAGTTCAAATTCCAGAATGCTTTCGCAAAAGTTTTTGTAGCTATTATTGACAAAATAAATCGGTATAAAAAATGTTACGAAATTTTGAATTGTGAATGTAAAACGGAAACATTCTAGTGTCCTGGAAATGTTTTGATACAATTTTTAATTGATGTATAAAATTAAAATTTTATGCCATTAATTAATTTTAATATTTTGCCTTGACTCTAAGAGTGATTCTGATCTAAAGTTAAACTTATTTACTTATTAATGCAGGCTTATAAAGGTCAAGACAAGGTCATTTTATAATCTAGTCAGTGACACATGGAGATAACACTCAGATTTTAAAATATTTAAAGGAAATAATAGATTTCTGTATTAATAAATATAAATATTTATTTATTTTATATTGAGTTGATCAAGGCCCATGTTTTCACCAATAGATCATAACAGTAATCTATGCCGAGAAACGCCCCTTGCTGAAAATCCTGGGCTACCTTGTGCGAGGACGCCAATGTACCGTTTCCTGGTCTGCGGTGCATATTATCGGTTACTCGAGGAACTTCCCCCCAATGGCCGTCAGTCCTCCTTACAATGTGCCCTGCCCACTGTCGCTTCAGGCTCATAATTCTTTGGTCTAGTTCTCAAGTTCTCTTACATTAGAACACACTTATATATGCGCTTATAATTAATTTGCGCTTAATGGGAAACTGTAGTCTTATCTCTATATTGCTGTCGTAGTATTCTGTAATTTGTGGGTGTTTCCCGTGATGTAGTCTTTCAATAGAAGTGAGAAGATACTACTGCGCCTTGTCTATCTAGAAAAATAACATTAACCGAACCTTTATATACAGTATGGAGTCAACAAAACGACAACAAATTCTAATATCGACTGTAAGTAACAGTGCATAGAAATGTAATGAGAAGTCGAATTCATCTTAGTAATTTAAAATGTCATCAGTGAACATTGTATTGTGGTCTCCACCCTGTATACTAAAGAATATAACACAAAGGATATGAAGGTTTCCATATTAATGCGGACGGAATTAATGTTATCGTTTCTGGTTCTTTCTCAATTGTTTATAATTTGTGAAGGTGACACGGAACACAGCGTCCATTCCGCTGAGAAGGTCAACTTTTATATTACTCTTCATTGATCTATAAAATGTAAAATTAGCTTTACAATAATTGTACATAGCTGCTTTTTATTTTTAAAAGTTTATTTTAATAATTTTTGGTAAGATGATGAATAATATTTTTTTTGCGGTAACCCTAAGATATTATAAATACACAAAATATTTAAGGACAAGTATTTAAAATAATAAGGATTAATAATGTATCCGCCTAAACAGATATGTAATTGTGACCTTGACCTGAACTTATTCTTCTAAGATGGCATCAACACAACTTTCAAAGATGAACATATGACATATATGCTATTACTGACTTCTTTGTAGATCTATAAAAGAGGAATATCACACGATACATTGTTTTGAAAGAGTGTTGGCCGCGATTTCGTTGAAAGATCCCAGATGGCTTAATTTTTTCTAACATATATCGTTACATTTTAGCTATTTACACAAAACTTAACAACTTATTTAGCTAAACCTTCCTCAAGACACAATCTATTGACAAAAACCGCATCACCGGTTAAGTTATTTTTTTAATATTATTTTTGGAACAAAAATTATATTTTTAGTTTATATTAATAAGAATATTATTATAAACAGTCATCGCACGATCTAAATAACACTGGAGACGCACATGAGGACATAGTGCCACAACAGCACCACGCTGGCCCAATGCGGGCTGTTGGATGGATTACGATACATGCCGGATTGAGGCCGTAAGTCTACAAATTTTATTGTCTGCTTGTCTACTTCGAATCTGTTAACAGATGACATAAACGCAAAAGAATGATATAATTGCCTTTTGTAGCAGTTCAGTGTGAGGACGCCGGCGCAGGCGCAGATGCTTGACCCATATTATATCACAGACCACCGAACGTCTCCAGCCACCGACTCAAGGACGGTCACTTTCGTCACTCTCAGTATGTGACGTAAGCTTAACAGATTATTCTAAGCGCCGGCGTCACTGGATATTTACAAAATTTAACAATTATATTATAAATCCATCGCTGACTTAATAAACTTGACGAGTGACACTTTTTAGTAGTATCAACAATGAATGCCAATTTAGAAGTGATTACTTCCGTTATCATTATTAATAAATTTTCTTTCTTTGAAATGAATAGCTTAAATTTGTCAGAGAGATTCAAGTATTTTTAACTAACGACAAACAGAAAGAAAAATTGACGAAGAATTAGAAATAAGTGTCTAACACTGCCATTTGTAAACAGTGATGCTTTTTAGATTTGTTTATAACTTTTTTTTCAATTTCGAGTGACAAGTTTATAATGCCCAAGTTAGATGGTTAATGTCAGTTATTGATGTATCACCTTTGTTTGATAAACTAAGAGACTTACACTAATCGACATATCGACTGTCAGAAATATATAGAAAGAATAATAAATAAAGTATCAGATACTCATATCAATTGTATTAAACTTTGGACCTCAGTAGAACAAAGCTCGATCGTAACCTCCCAAAGCCCCAAAGTGACTCGTCATAAATGTAGATAATATAAAAGGTTCCTTCAGGACCACAAGTCTAGTTGATTCACCCTCTCACATGTAATTAGGCTACGTTTAAATATAAAAATAATTTTAAACCTTTTAAAAAAGCCTTATTAGTTAAAATTGTCCGTCTGTCCAGCGCGTCCTTCAATAATCCTCAAACCCTCATATAGTGGTTTACTTTCAACATTGACATTTAAACCAGCTTTAATTTAGATCGTTGTTGCTAAATATGGCGAAATGAAATTGTACAATTAAAATCCTTTACAACTAGTTCCATTACGGAGACAGTACGCAGTATCCACGCTGATTATATTCATAGATAACTGAGGTTTCATCACACTATTTGAAATATATAATTTTCTGAAAATATTTAGCTGTTCTTTATTCTCGTCAAAACTCAAAACGGCTTCAACTATTTTAATATTTTTATTACGTTTTTTTCGGTGTTATAAATAACTGGGAAAATCCTAAAAAAGCTAAAAAAAAATGTATAATTAAGAATTGGTTATTCAGTAAGGAAAATTGTCTATTACGTGATATTCAAAATTGTAATATCTTCGATAAGTTCACCGGGTCAACTAGTCATTAATAGAAATAACTTTTTGTCTTTAATTACCGGTATCGCAATATTCTTCAAACATAAAGCACTATTTTATTTAGCAGTTAGCGCTACGATATCACTAATGGATTATCTTCAAATAACCGAATACAATTGTTACGAGCGAGACTTAATTTGTCTGCAGGTTGAGTTTTAAAATCTTACTGAATATTATGTTTCAAAAACCTGCGAATATGTAGAGAAATGGAAATCCGCAATGGATATGAACGTTTATGAATTTATTGCAAATTTACGTAACACTCGTGTTCCTTAAATCATAAAAATTGAATTTTAATTAAAGACATTTAAAGATTTAAGCTACCACTGTACGTTGTACACAATGTATGTTAGTGTCGGTGGCGGTCTGATGAGCCAAACTCCTAAAACGTTTCTCTCATGGCTGACCATAATAGATGGCAGAGTTTAGACGCTTTAAAAAAATACTTTACTAAACTATTGTTATTAAAAATGATTCTTGATATAATATATTACCAAACATAAGGAGGATCAGTATATTTGTCTTATCATCATGTGGACGACTTGCTGGTCTGGTACATCAAAAAAATTAAAACTGCACACTAAGGAGTGATGCGGTCCTCGAACCACCATATTGATAATTAGATAATAAAGACTACTTATATGAAGTTTCCGTTAATTAAAAACAATAGTTACTCCTTGTTCAAAGACTCGCTTAAAATACAATTTATAGTACCCCGTTTTTGGTGTGTTAGGGGTACTTCCCCGTGTATCTGGTAGAGAAGGTATACAGAGTAAAAATAAAGTATAGTATATCGCTCAGTTACATGAAATTAAATATATTTTATTAATCGTCTAGTAGTTTTCGGGGATATCGGAATATCGCTGCTAACTTCTGCGAACTTTGCTATTTTTATTTTTATTTTTAGTTAGTATTTTTGTCAATTTTATTAGTAAAGAAAGTCTTTTGAAGAATTTCCATGGAACAAAAATTCCTTTAAAAAAATAAAGATAAAAATTAAGATTTCATTTAGTATATTAAGAAGAACATAAATTCAAAGTTCCAAAAATATAAAAAAGTCTTTATTTTTTCTTTTATTAAGTAAAAAAGTTGTATTGGAATTATTATCATCCCATACAAGGTTTTTTTTCAGTAAGTCATTCATAAGAAACTCTTAGATAAAATTTCTGAAGTCTAAAATAGTATAGAATCTAGACAGACAGTTAATGTTTATCAGTAGAGATGTAAAAGTAAGCATTGGAAGTGTTCACAAATAAATGAATGATTAACATATATTTGGAAATCTAATAAATGCACAAATATATGTTACAATCAAAATAAAATGAAGATAAA
Organism: Acentria ephemerella; assembly: GCA_943193645.1. NCBI lineage: Eukaryota > Metazoa > Arthropoda > Insecta > Lepidoptera > Crambidae > Acentria > Acentria ephemerella. The sequence goes on from OW971888.1 coordinate 11,827,074, forward strand.
AATAAGCTCCAATAGTAACTACTTAAATAAATAGTTCAATGTTATTTTTTAATATTTACTTTTCAATTATTTTATTGTAATAAAATCTGTTCCCGACCTCGCCCATGAGCTCATATAGCATTTCCTCATCCAGTGGTAGGTATCTATTTAAAAAAAATATTTTTAATAAACAAGATATACTACATGTTGATATGGCCATCCTTCCTAATCTAGCAATAAAAAAAGAAATCATCAGTTTTAATAATAATTACTTAACTCAATAAAGAACAATATTAACGACCATAAGTCACTGTTCTTTCTTGGTAAAACTATTTAGTTTCCGATCTAATATAAAATAATCACGTCGTCGTCTATTATCAAGTCAATGAAATTTAATGACAGTTAATGGAATTCAAATAATAATTAATAAATAAAAAAATATGATATAATACTGTGTTTGTTGGTGCGCAGGCGCACGAGGCCGCTTGCGCAAACGTCTCCCACCGCGTATATAAGGCATGTGTGGAGGATCCCAGCATCATTCACCTGGTACACCTCCTCAAGACAACAATCAACATGAAATTTTTCGTGAGTATTTCATTATAATCCATATTAATAGCAGGAGCTGGCTAGCGTACTCACATATTAGGTCGCGAAAGAAAACAATTTTAAGACCAGACTGACTCTTTGATAGGCCTACAAGAGTTTATGAACTCCTCTGTGCTTGGAAGGTACTTTTAGCTGTTGACTCCACCGTCATTTTCAAGATATCTTGTTTTCTATCTATGTTTTCATAATTTGGGCTTCAAGCAATAAATTAACTTTGATTTATCAATGGCCGTGAATGCAGTAATTGTTTAATGTATATTTTTTAATTATTAACAATTTTAGACTTAAGACTTAGAAATTTTGAAAATCAAAAATCTCTTTTACAGGTGGTAATCTGCGCCGTGGTAGCGGTGGCTCTGGCTGGGGAGGTGCGTGATAAGCGAGGCATCTACAGCAGTGGCTGGAGCTCTGGAGGCTGGAACGGCGCTGGTGGCTACAGCGGCCTTGACAGCTACAGCCTTGGTGGCTACAGCGGCTTGGGTGGCTACAGCGGCCACGGAGGCTACAGCGGCCATGGAGGCTACAGCGGCCACGGAGGCTACAGCGGCCACGGAGGCTACAGCGGCCACGGAGGATTTGGAGGCTACAGTGGAAGCGGAGGCTATGGCGGCTACGTTAGCCACGCCCCCGCAGCTAAAGTAATAGCCGTCAAGAAAGTAGTTCAAGTACCCAAACTGGTGACTGTGCCCCAAGTTGTGAAGGTCCAGAAAGTGGTATCCGTGCCACAGGTCGTCACTGTCAAGAAAGTGGTCGCGGCCCCGAGCTACTCTTATGGTCATGGTCATGGCTACTCCGGCTACTCTGGCCTATCTGGCTATTCTGGCTACTCCAGTGGTGGCTACTCCGGCTATGGCGGCTCTGGCAGTGGCTACGCTAGCGGATGGTGGTGATCTAACTAAATCTAGTCAATTTTAAGCGGTTAGTTTGTTATGTTATGTTACTCATTGTGTAAATAAAGACTTCAATTTCAATAATTCAAATTTTTATTTATCTAACAGCGACCTGACTGGACGTCTGTAGCAAAAGAGTATTGAATCTAGCCTATTAAAACTATTGACTTGTATTTTACCTATCATATAAAAATCAATAGGGAAACATTGACTGGTGGGATGAGAAACCACTCCCCTTGCTCCCAACGACCTCCAAGCAACCTTACTCACAGAAGAAATACAACACTCCCTACAGAGTGCCATTATAATATAAGATCAAGCAGAAGGACCAATATTCATAGTCACATAGCATCGCAATGACTAATGAACCCTTTTATTCAATGTGAGTAATATTGGCGTTGTTAAACAAATATAGAGTAAAATACAAGACAAGTATTCTAATTATGTAAATGGATATTTCCCCAATATGATGTTTGTAATAACGAAATAATACTTGCTTTGACTTACGCACAATGTTTTAACCTCTTTGTTTTTTGTTTACGATAATTACGAGTGCGTAAACACATTATGCCTTATAAGCTAGCGCGCGTTGATGTCTTTTGTAGGGAGGTACACAAACTCATTTTAATGTCGTAATATTGTTCGAGGATTCGGACACGGCCCGGATTTAAACGGCGCGTCAATGCCGGCCACTGCTATGGGATCACATATTGGACTTTCACGAAGGACACTTACATGTCTCTTTAAAAAACTATGTTCGTCTGTCCGTCCGTTAATAGCTCAAAGTAGGTACTTGACGCAACAACAAGGTTGTGACATGATCTTATTATACTTGTAGTTCTTTTGTGAAACACGCTGAGTCAAATATCTATGTGAGCCTCAACAGTTTTAAAAAGAATTGAGCTAAGAATTTTTCATTTCGTCTCATTCAATATATCAAATTTTGTTGAAAATTATCGAGCGAGCGGAGTCGAGGGTGAGAAATCCCAACTTTAGCATACGTAAAGGTCATTCAGCCAAAAACCGACGAATCACCATAAAGGTTATTTTCTTACCTTTAACATGAACAAACCAATAAGTTTATTTTGGAGCATATTGTATTCGTCATGACGTAACGTATTCTCGCATCTTAACCTTGTAATACATATTATACAACCACATAACATTAAATTGTAATTTTATTCAGTAGCGATCTCTTTATGAGCCTGTTCCTGACATGTTTCCACATAAGTAAAGATTTGTTCCGTTTTTAAATGTCTTTAAATTAACTGTCATGATATAAAAATCATGAGTGTATATGTCTTCTCTGTCCCTCACCATATCTAAAATGTCAGCGTTTTGTGACGTCATAAACATGAACTAGTTTGACTTCAGCGATTTTCCATAACACAAGCTCTTAATGATACTTACTTTGGGCTATATAATTTTGAATATGTATTAAAGATTAAAATAAATAACATATAAATTCGTATGTTTCATACTAGATGGCGCCAGTATTAGTCTAAATAACACACGTTATAGTTTTTATCTACTAAAATCATTAGATCGTGATTTCAAAATAAATTAATCGATACAGATTGACTTTATATAGTATATCTGCAAAATAATAAAAATTAAAATACTTTTTAATTTAAATTCATTTATTAATGTCATTGTATATGTATATCTTATCTTTGTGACACCGGAATGTGAAATATTGTTACAGTTGTTTTTATTATTTTTTTTATTATTAAATTTTTATTATTAAAATCGGTATATTTATGTAAGGGGAAACTTAATGTTTTTCTTATCTAACAATAAATATTGTACATTAGTTAATTCATATTAAGTCATGTCCACAAAAATATACAATGAACTACCAGCCTTTATAAAAAATGACAAGAAACTTAATTCATTTATTAATAATTTAATACAAAGATTTTTCAGATGTTAGTTAATTAATACGAGCTAAAGTATAAAATAATATCTACATAACTAATTTTAAATATAAAATAAAAATAATAAACTAAGAATAATAAATAAATAATAGCAATACAATATAAATGATGTTAAAGAGAATGTCAAATACTTATTTGCATAATACTTCTTAATGTTATTTTTGATTCTTAAATTAAGTATTTACATAAGTTTTAAAAAATAAATCCTAATTATAATAATGTGTTCTTCCGCTCGCTTCGCTTCGAGTGTATTCTGAGGACTTGTTTGACATGTTAGCAATGGCTTCACCGCACCGGCAGGATCGGCATCATTCCACGTTGGGACAAAAATGGTCGCGTACTGTACGGTTTGAGAGGAACTTTCTCCCGCGAATTAACAAACTAGACAAACTTAATTTTTAAGAAATTAAAAATATCAATTAATTCAACAAAATCTGATTAAATATAATTAATTTCACTATAGGCATAAAATACCTCGAATAAAATAGAGATACTTACATAATATATATAAAATCCTTGTATATAACAAACACAAAACTAATAAATAAAGCATTCATCCTCTTTCCTATTTATTTATTTCTTTATGGTGTGCCCACCAGGGTCCATAATTGTCTCTTTCTATTTCAACTACCATCTAAATATACATTATGGAAAGGAATAAGTTAAGTTTTACAATAAAGTTCCCACAAATATACTAATTATTACTCATAAAAACAATAAATATAAGATTTAACGTTACTACTTTTTTTTTTTTTTTTTTTTTTTTTTTTTTTTTTTTTTTCCGTTGGAAAATCCTTTATGGATACCCATGCAGCGATTGGGGCCTCCGCATGGGTTATGTGGGAGTCACCGGTGTAAAGAGCCGGCATACCCACTAAAAACCAACGTGTTCCTCGAGGTCACGGCTTCGGCGCACGGCAGGGTACTTATCGCAATCGCTGCCATGCGCCGAAGACGGTGCGACCGATGCCCGCATCCGGGCCCACCGGGGATAGGGAACTACGCAGAACAAGACGCAGTTCCCCCACGCAGGGGTGTTTGGCGCAAGTGACGGAGCCCCACTCCGTCACCCGCCGCCCCGACTATGGCGGATGGAGCTGGCCATGAAGCCGCCTTCTCCGGCCCAGTCTCCTTTGGCGAATCGGGTCCGCGAGGGGGTCATCCTCACGGGCCCGTTCCGCTGCCTCCTTCTGCGATATGACGTCTTCGCAGAAGGTGGCTACCGCCTCCCAGTTCGCCTCTCTCTCGACCATTGCCTTTGCAACAGCCGGGAGGGAGAGGTCACCTCCTATGGCCGTGACCAGAGCACGACGCTGTACCGCCCACGCCGGGCAAGCCTCCAGCGTGTGTTGCGCCGTGTCTTCTTCGCAGCCGCACTCATGGCAGCGAGCACTGGTCTCCCTGTTAGCTGTGTTGTGCAGGTATCTGCCGAAACAGCCGTGTCCGGTCAGAACCTGCACAACACGGAAGGTCAGAACCCCGTGCCGCCTTCTCATCCATTCTCGGAATACCGGGCGGATGGCCTCTATGGTCCGAAGACCAGCCTTGGGCGCACTGAGGCGTGCAAACCACTCCCTCTCTAAGACTCTTTGCGCCCTCCTTCTCCAGCGCAGAACTAGTTCCAGCATTATGCGCCGGTGCCCCATCTCCGCACGAAGCGTCGCTCCGTGCTCGAACACCTCCGCTAGGACTCGGGCGTCGAGATCCCAGGGAGGTGTCATGGCCAGCAAGCATGAAGCCTCGAAAGAGACTGTGCGGTAGCCCCGGATCACCCTGACGGCCATGACTCTCTGCGCTCGCCGCAGCAGAGTCTTATTCGAGGCCGAAAGGGCGTCCACCCACACTGGCGCACCATAGAGAGCCATTGAACGTACCACCGCTGTAAAGAGGCGGCGGCACGTATCTCCGGGGCCCGCCACATTGGGCAGGAGTCTGCTTAGGGCAGATGTCGTCGCCGTTAATTTGGGGGTAAGTTGCCGGAAGTGGGTAATAAATTTCCACCCCGGGTCTAGTACAAGCCCCAAATATTTGATGGTCGGGCCAATAGGGACCCTAACACCATTTAGGTCGAGGGAAGCTCCAGCAGGCGGACCCTTCCGGGGCCCGTGAAAAAGAATGGCCTCGGTTTTGTTGAGGGCCACCTGCAGACCGAGCCGCTCGATCCTATGAACGACTTGAATCGTCCCGACCTTTCCCAATATCGCGACTTCCGCGAACGACGAACCTCTTGCTGTTACGAGGGTGTCGTCCGCATAACAGAACATGCGGACCCTTGGTAACAGAGCGCCCCGCAAGACCCAGTCATATCCAATGTTCCACAGGAGAGGACCTAGAACCGACCCCTGCGGAACACCGCACGTCATGCGCCGCTCAAAAACTCTGCCGTCTCGATCCTGACAGGATACGATGCGATTCCTCAGGTAATCCGCTATGATGAGCTGCAGATACCTAGGCAGCCCGTGGTATTTGAGGGCTTCTGCAATGCACTCAAACGGCAGAGTGTTAAACGCGTTGGCGATATCGAGCGATACCGCCAAAAGCACCCCGCCGCGAGAAACAACCTCTTTAGAGAGCGCCTTCACGCGCATAATTGCGTCTATGGTCGAGCGACCCTCTCTAAATCCATATTGGCATTCAGCCAGATCCGGACCAGTCGTTAATAAGTGGCTCTTTATGCGCCCCGCGATGAAACGTTACTACTACGTGATGCTATTGTTTTCAGAAACAACAGAAAGTGAAGCGCCGGCTCCAAAAATAATTTTACATTGCATAACTCCTTACATTGTATAATTTTTGCAAATTTATAAGGTCACTTTCCATAACTGGTAGAGTTATGGTCCAAACTCAAGTGTAAAGAAAGCATGTGACTACCAGAGGGATGTATATAGAATGATACAACTATACAGTAAGAAAACTATGGCGTTTCCGGTCTTTACAGGGCCTCAAATATGTCCGACTGGCATTGTAATAATTACATTGTATTGATTGCATTTTACTTTTACTTTTACATCTTTGCAACAACTGAAATCAAGATGTTCAAGGTAAATTTACCTTTTTTAATAATTTTGCCAGTTTTTGTACAGTAAACGAAACATCAAACAATGGCGTAATGTTAGTGGCTGGATTTAACTTCTAGTTGACAATTTTCTTATCGATATTTGATCTACACAAACAATTACTTAATAATATCATAACTAATGTACTTAACGGAATCTAGAGCTTAGGCGATGGAGGTCACGGGTTACCACTAGTCAATGTAAAATTGCAAATAACAACTGACAAGTGGCCATTCACTGAACTATCAGATATCATAAACACGTGATAGCAAGTGACATTTAAGAGTTACGAAAACTGTAACTTTAACAAGTGAGTACCTGTTAATTACGTTATGGGTCGGTATATGTCAGTCACGAGTATTTATAGAGAATCATGTCCAGTCCAGATAGATAATATTTGCCAGACCGAGCGGGACGGACTACTGTATTTACGCACCTAAATATTAAATTAAATCGTATTCCAATTTAACATTTAGTTGTGCTTGCTCTAAATGAGTTTGCTAGAGCCCTTCAGAATAACTTCTAGAACCCAATAAATTTAAAAAACTTAGTAAAAATGTTAAACGAAAAACTGAAAAGGCAAAAATAATGTAAGAAGTTATCAAATTAAAAATGTTCGGCGTTGGAGCTTCACTTTTATTGATTCTGCAAACAACTTAGCACCAACTCCAAATAATAATTTTAATATTGAAATATTTTTGACTTTTCGGTGAAAAATCTGAATCTAAATTCTGTTCTCAATTTAGTTTGAAACTTTTTTCACAATTTTCAGTGATAAATTTCTAAGTTAGATGTTTCATCGTCTGTATTGTCGACTGTACTGTAGAAATAGCTTTAGAATAAAAGACGGATCACGTGCCTATAAAATGATTCTGGGCTCCCATCACCTGATCCTGGCTTGGAATAAAAAAGAATTGAAAATTGCTACGACAGATAAATCACGTAACTAACATAAAAAAACATACAGTCGAATTTAAAACTTCCTCTTATTTGAAGTCCGTTAAAAATGAAGGTATGATGAATTTTAACATCAATGTTGCTGTAATGACACTTTGCAAATAATATTTTGTAAGGAAGCTATGAATATCTAAAGAAAATTAAAAAAAACAAAGGAACATTAAGCACAATTCAGTGAAACACGGTTACAGTGTTAATAATTTAAAATAACTTATTCATTTTGTAAGAACCATAAGAGTATTATACCATAGTGAATATTCCTGTTATATAGTTATGTACAAAATCAATATTATTTTGAATCTAAAGATTTAGTATAATAATAACAGGAAAGTTCAAAGTGCCTATGTAAAAAGTAAATGTATATCATAATTTCGAGAAATTAGCCATAGGATACCCATAACTTACTCTGTCTACAAACCTCTAGATCGTATATACTCAGATGGTCCGCGAAATACAGGTAAAAGGGACTCTTAACAATTTTCTTATATTTATCATTTTGCGATATGACTCTGTAACTGTCATACGTGAAAACATAGTTATGAACCTTATACATTTCTTTATTATTATTATTTATGGTATAGTTCGATCTTATGACATTTTTAGGCATTAGAAGGATTTATTTTAGTCGATAATGTAACATAACAATATATTAACAAAATGTAAAAAATGGTAAGCACTGGCGAACTTAATCGCCGCAAGAAGACACCACAGAGGAGTTATTATTCAAATGATATAATTTATCACTTTAATTGAGTTGCCAGTATTGCGCAGAGCTCGTCCCAGTTCTGCGAAGGTTATCCATTTTAAGCATATTTCAAATTAATGCGTTTAATAAGTGGCGGTTGTAGATAGCGGTCGTTTGATTAGGACGTTATTATAAAGGACGCTATCAATTTGTGCGAGGTCTGCAGTAAGTTGGTGAGTGGCTAAGAAAACTGAGTAATGTTGATTAAAATCATATTTGGTTACGAGTTAACACAAACTAGCTCGGTTACCTTTGGAATGATAACTAATTACTATAGCTGGAGACAATGTACGTACGTACGGTAACACAACAGCTTGTTAAATTCTTTGCAATCATTTATTGTCTATAATCTTATTAATAAATTGTAGATAAATGTTCATTAATTTAGACAACTAATAAACCTAAAACAAATAATGTGAAACAAGAAGTCCGTGAAAAAGGCTGTCTCTCTCTGACAAATACTTTGTGTGTATTATTATAAAGTTAAATCAAAAGAGACCAGAATAATTAAAAAGAAGACCTTCCTAACTTCAATCAATCATGGGATTTCAGATGATAGCTTATAAATAAAAATAGAAACGCTTGGATGACTTCCTGACGCGGGTCATTTCTCTGGATATTTCTTTTCTCTAATCTTGAATTTCATCAAACTATTTTTTGTGCTTTTACCAGAGGTGTGCTGGCAACATAAGAAAACCAATCAAGATACATGTTTTAATATTTAATACAAATATCGGAACAGCTTCATAATTGGAAATTATCAAGGCAAAATAATATATTACTTATTGATAATAATTATTATAATGATATATACCTACTCTAATTTCTAGAGCTTGTCTGCAATGACCACAAATTTAGACATAATCAAAAAATATGCATTTATATTTATAAAATTATTATATTTTTTTATCTGTTTAGTTTTACTTTCGGTGTTTTATTTCCCTAACTCAGAAATCAGTTAAACTAACCATTTCCTAAATATATTGGAAGATCGATTCCAATTTACAGACTTAAAAAATTAGGGAGAGTTGAAAAATCTGTGCACTATCTAGCCAGTCTGTGGTATTTAAGCGTTGTACCGTACGATGTCAGGTTTTGAGTAAATATCGTTGGATAATTCGTATTGAATTAGAAAGTATTTTCTTTTGTAATATTTCTAATGACTATAATAAAGGATCGGTATTTCCATGCTGTGAATGGTGACGTCGCAAAGCAGTCAATAACACTCTTTCTAATCTGTGGCTCTCACGCTACTACCGGCGCTGGCGACGCGGTACACGCACACGCGTGCTCGGCGCGTCATGGCGGACATACACTATCGCCGCGTGACGGCACCAGCTGCTCGCAGGGATGCATTCAGGCTATTAACAATGCGCCCGTTGGTAATCGGTTTCCAAGATCAGGGTGGTTCGTTGTCGATCTCAATGGTGGACAGGTTCAATAGAGGCCCTAGTCTCTAAGTACAAAAGCCGGTGGCAACAAGGTGAAATGTTCTCTAGCGAGCCCAGGGTGGATGTTTAATGGGTAGAGTGGAACGCCTTTGCCTCACACATACCCCTACAGTAAGCGCCGTACTACAGTAATGATACATAAACGTATTTTACCTCATCGTCAAATAGTATGTTCAATTGCTTCGGCAGAACAGGAAACAACAGGGAAGTTTTAGTAGGTATTCCTAGAGCTGCTATGATCAGGCAGGCTCCACACGCTCCGCTGTTTAGTCTAGTTACTTTAGGGGTGGGTAGGTCATATCTATATAAAAATAATGACTTTAACACTGAATACGATAGAAGGCATAAATAAATTTCAAACAAATACGACCTGGCTAATATTTATCCGCCCCTGACCCTCCCGTGCAAGCTCACCTCACGTCTTCACTGAACAATATGACTCAATCGAAAGTGATATTACTAAAGTAAGCTGATTTATTATATTAATGAGAAATTAATTCGACATGGAAATTATTAACGATATTTCAAAGTAAAAGGAAAGTTACGAAAAAAATATTTAATTAAATTAATTAATTTTTTCACTCATAGAAAATAATGTGATAATTCTTTCAAAACATAATTTCAAATGTATTTCTCATTAGTTATTAATGTGCAGATTCGAGCGCAAGGAAATTTATTAATTAGGAGATTTATATTGTAAGAGAATGTGGTTACACGGAGTCGACTCATTTTCGTGCGGTTTATCAAATGATTTATTTCTTCTCCGATTTGCTCAACCGAGAAGATTGCGGATCCATGTCGTTGTATTTTTATATAACGAGTATTTTTATTTAACAAAGAGATCTACCATAGAGGTGACTATTGCTCCTATTGCTAGTAATGTTTCAAAGTCACAATATCTTTCCTTAGATGCTTCACACCCTGCCTCGCAACGTCCGCAACAATATATGTGTACAACATGACATATCGTATCTACCTTAAAAAAATTCAACCAGTATCTTGTCTAGGTGGTAGGATGACCCTGCAGGTGGGATCTGCCACCCTACAGGCGATCATCACCGCCATAATAAAAGGAACCGTCTTTCCTATTTTGACTGTGAAGCAAGTTCAACTATCTTAAATTTACTGCTATTACAAGTACAAATCAAATGGCAGCTCCCGTCGGGAGATTCCGCATGCAAAGGATAAAATGAAACAAATGTGAATCATCTGTTCCAAGGACAAAATTGGATTAAATCCAAACTTAAACCGCGCTGCATCAAGTTCTGCGTGGAGTAGCAGTTGTTGAATATTACACTTTATGTACACACCATAAAAACCAATTATATACTAACTAAAACAATAAAATAAAAAACTGAGTCTCGATTCTTCTTTCTCTGTCTATGTGCGTGCACTAGACATTATCGAATCATGTCATCGACGACTGCGGTGCCGGCTGCCTCGTGCGCGCGCGCATCGTTCTCAATGGCAGTTTTTTGGTTTCGATATTCAAATGATCTGATGACACATTTGCTGGTTATAAATAGTAATTAATTATAATAAGGACAAGTACTTGCGCAAGCCACCCTGCACGCATGTCTTTGCAAGATTGTGCGACCTCGGGCGGTGGAGTGTATATAACACCCGACGACGTGGGAAGGATCGACGAGCTTTATCTTCCCTCTTACTCTAAACTAAACATTTACAATGAAAACATTCGTAAGTATTTTCATTCAAAATATACAAAAAAGACTGAAAACTTAATATAATCATGTTTGGAATATAATTATTGATTGTATCATTATGTATAAGTATTTTAGCTAGAGCTATCACTGTTTAAATAGAATTTCATATTTATTTAAGTTTATTAGTTAATTAAATAGATAAAATGCCCAAATGTGAATAGTTTCATATTATTTGAATTTAAAGTATACAACATCAAAATTTTAACTGTTCAATACTAGTAGCTCAATTTACTGTTTGAAACATAGGCATCTGCATTATGGTTATTACTGTCTTTATATTAATTTCCAGGTGTGCGTAGTTCTCCTGGCTGCTTTCGCCTTCGCTGCTCCCGAAGGCAAGCGTGACAAACGCGGCTACCCTCTAGACAATCACTCGCTACTGGACAACCATTCTCTACTAGACAGCCATTCGCTGGACCTCTCGCTATACAGCCACTCCTACGATTCGCTATATGACCACGCGCATTACCACGTACCTGACACCAAGATATTCTCCATCAACAAAGTGGTGGAGGTTACGAAGGCACTTATCAACCAGAAGTTACTACTTATGTTTCAATGTGGCATATAAATAACAAATCAACTTTACGGTACCAACTTATACATATTTAGTAATAATAACTTGGCCATTAATTACCGTTGTTTCGAAAGATATAAACGATTTTAAGTAGACTTTTCTAATATTCTGAGGAGCAGTAATAAATTGCCATCATATTTATAGTCAATTTAGATTCAAATGGCAACGAATCCAAATGATAAATTAATTTTTCACATGATAAGTTTTTTCTCAACGTGTAATGATTTCGACAATGTTTATAATTAACCCCAATTCTTTTAAATTCCTCAGGTGGTGGAGGTGAAGAAACTGATATCTATGCCCAGGGTGGTGTCCTTCCCGAAGGTGGTGAAGGTGACCAAGCTAGCGGAGGAGCCCCATCACATCTACGCGCCACTCTATCACTCTTACTCCGCTCCCCTCTCCGCTGGTTGGTGGTGAACACACCTCAAAGAAATATTTTAGTAATAAACACTAGCTATGTAAAGTAATCAATTTGTTCCTTTTATTTCATGATCAATCATCATCTTCGCTTGTTCGTGTTATGTTTGGGATCAGTGTATTACGTCTCCCTCGTTTATTCCCCTCGATCGATGCTCAACTCAACATATCTTTCTTAATTATTGATATCATCATTCCCAAATCTTATCTTCTCCTTAATCATCTAAATCATCATCATCATATTGTATGAATTATATCATTTTGTATGAATCCCTATTTCTATTGTTTCCGTATAAAGATACCTAAACAATATTTAAATACATATAATGTCTGATACCTACAAGTTTATGTAATGAATAATGTTCTTAGATCTTCTAATATTAATTTAATCGGCTGTAGTCGTAAGGCCTTCTATTAAGCTTCTCATAAAAATGTAAGCAGTTGGACCTGCTACAAAACCAACACATTTGGACACCAGATTTTCGAAAGTAGCCACTGCCCTGACGATTGCTGTATGTAAAATAAGAAAAGTACTCATTCAGATAAGGTAAAACATTTCATCATTAGCAGACCGACCCTTAGTGACCGCGTGAACGCTGTGAATCAATAATTACTAAGTCTGCAGGCCACATTCTTGATGCGACCTGTTTACAGGCTTGGGAAATCTTACGTAAAACATTTTATTATATTTATAATAAAATGATTAACGTAGATTATTAAATGACTTTATTAGGAATTTGAGAAGCTATAGTCCTTGGAACTATATGGAAGTGAGGAGCATATAATCGCCTCTGTAGTATACATATATTCGTCTGACCATATTATATCCAGATAATACCTATTATAACATTTTAATACTGACTACAAGTATTTAAGTTACCTTATTACCACAGAGTACTAGTAAGTTAAACTCGAGTTCGTCATTACAAAACGTTCAACATTCCTTTTATATAATTTGAAAACCATTATGAATATTAAATGATTTAAATAAATGCCACAATTGTATGCCATAGTTGTAAAGGATGTAAAGAATTTTTGGCTTTTGTCGAAACACGTGAAGTTTTGGTCATGACCCGACAGTAAGTAAGAAAGATTGTTTTATTACAATCACGAAGGTTTGATTGATTTTTGACGCAATTTGCACAAACGGAAAAATGTCCCGATTCCGTAGTGCACGAATTAATTTACATTTAATTTCAGTACTACTGTTTCATTACAATACAACCAAAAAGTTAGATAACCAGTGATGTCAATAGACGTATCTAAAATTGTGACTCTTAAGCGTTATTGCCTTATTTTAAGACGCATCATATAAAGGCCGATAAAAATAGTCAAAATTGTATTGACCGTCAAGTGTCAACTAACTTGACATTACTTTATGTCATTCTATCCCTTCTTAATGAATTGGTATGAAAAAGATCCGAATAACTTAAATTTAATTTAGTACGTGGACAACGGAATTGGGGCCAATGTTTACCATCTAGTATAAGTCAGTGAAAAAGTTGCTTTATTTTTGCCATAGGTCAACTAACTGTCTTTATTGCGAATTATTTTATCTATATTAGAAGTTAGTATCGATTATCATTGATCTCTATCCGGAGTTAATGCAATCTTCATTAGCCATTTCTTATTTTTCAGTCAAGGAATCAATTTTAATATAGAGTCCATTGTAACCGACTTTAAAAAATGTTTTTTTCATGTTAGATTTATATCTAAGGAAACCCTTATATTCAATAAGCACGTCCAATTTGTTACATGTTTGATGCTATTCGTGTATTCCATCAGCTCAAGGATACTTCCAGAAGGCGGAACTGATGATGGAAGGATCCTTGAGTTGTAGAAGTTAGGGGTTAGTTTGTTAAATTTAATATGTACGTATTGATCCTGAGTAGTATTCTTACAAGTTGCTACAGTGAGCTGGTGGGGGAAAGTATAACTGTTCAAAAGTTTTGAGTTAGGAAACAATTCTCTAAGACTAAGTATTGTTTCAATCGTAAATAGTATTTATTCAATTGTTTAGCTCTACTCCAAAAAAATTATTTTAAATGATATAACTTCTTAAATCCTTTTTAGTGTTTTCAAGTCGGATTTTAGTTTTATTTAAAACCTTTTTTGAGTGGGAATCTTTCATCCAATAAAACACATAAAACTTGTTGTCTTACCGGCCAACCGACGCTCGTATACAATAAGAATGCCCATAGTGTCATATATGTACCTATCACAGTGATATTTCACAATTAATTAATATGTCAAATATAGTGCCAACCATCTTAAAAACCATCCTCTCTGAACCAAGAAACGTCAGCTTACACAATTTCAGATCACGGAGACGGCTCTACATACAGAACGACGTCTCCGCGTGTGTCGTAACTCTATGTTTTAGGAGCCACATAAGCAGGTTGTTACGAACGAAGATCAATGGTGTTAAAAGCATGTGGACACCGTCGTCGGCGTTCATTGCGGCCACTGATGGTTAACTTTTCAAAGGATTCATCTTTATTGTTTACCTTAAACCTTAGTACATGATTTTGTGTGCTGAGGTTTGCAAATCAAGTAACGTCATGTCTACGTCTTACAATAATTTACTAGATACTTTGAGCAACTAACTAGAATATTAATTATAATTTATTTACCATTTTCAATATATATCGCTTATAGTCCTTGAAATATAGGTTGTAACAAGATGACAATATGTATATATAAATGAACTACTAATACCAATTACTAAATAATAACAATATTAATCTATAATATTCCCAACAATTTCTTTAACATAATAAGTAACAATATAACTGGTTTAATTGTTCATGTTAATATGAATTAACTTCCGCGCTGCGCTTCAGCGAACTAATTGTAATCATGAAAAATCATTAGTACGCGTGAGTGATCGTTCAATCAAATTGTGCTTCGGAAGGCACGTTAAGCCATCTTCTCGTAACGGCAACCGCTTTCACCCACCAACCCGCATCGGGCTAGCATTGTGGTGTTATTAAACTCCTCATGTTTCAACCATGTAGAAACGCCTGTGCCCAGGGATGGGGCCTATGTTGTAATGATGATAATGTTCACTAAGTTAATTATCGATTACTTCGTTACGAGGATAAGCAGAAGAGCACAATCTTAGCAGATACTGTGTACACTTACATAAAATAATATATTTTATTCAAAATAAAATTGTTAGTTTTTCTCAGAATTAAATTCTGAAATGTTTTTTAATTGTTGGCAATAATGCAGTGAAATATTTGCTTATTAACACATTAAAACATTGCCTACAATCGGGCTTCAGGGCAGAAAAAAATAGACGCCTCGTGCGCGGCGCGCGCCGGAACTAGCGCGATGTGTCGTGCTGCGCCTGCGTGCCGCCAGCACACGAGGAAGGAAGCCCCACTGTCAACAGATATTAATTTTTATATGTCACTACCTATAGGATACTCATAGAGCGGCTACAAACTCTATGACTTAATTATTACTAAAACGGGACGTTCTAAACTGAGGCATGTGCACACCATAGAGCACAGACGTCACTTAACATGGAGTGCGATTACAATCAAACGTTTTCCAACACACAATACTGCCCTGACGCTGTGATTGCAATAACCCGTAAACACTAAAAACTACTTGCTGGGCTTGAAGTCAATAATTATTCCGTGTGGCTCGTGTAAAAAGTAACAGCTATTGCTGTTGGTAGTAAATGCTCGAATAAATCTATGCAGCGCCAGAACGCTTCCGCGAGGAGCTATGGCAATTTTACTCATCACAAAAACATAACATTAGAAAATATTGATAGGTACTTAACTTCAATGCATGTACTGTACGCGGATGAAGCTATCCCGGTGGGATACGCCTAATATCAGGATAATTAGTAGTACGTAGAAATTATGCCTCGCTGAAAGAAAGTATCGTATATTTTGCTAAAACTTTTCACCAGATCTAATAAATAAAGACAGGTAATCTGTGGAATGAAACGCATTTTCTCTTAAAAAACGTACATAATTTATTTGATGTAATACCTACCAGCCATGATATAATTATGTATTGATAGCTAAACAAGACACTTATATCTAGAACATCTAGATTCGTACATATATAAAGAATGAATTTAACAGAGTAGTGTAGCCAACTCTATATGATATGCACCCCCTACAGTGCTCAAGCTGAATGGTAGTTCCGAGGGACGCGTGCTCAGCCGCAGTAGTTCACGCGGGACGGCACCGAGCAGACCACGACATGGACTCTCTTGTGAGTACACTACACCGACTTTATTTACCTCAAGCATCAATAATTTACAGTGACGAGTTAGGAAAAAGTGATAAAAGATATTTAAAAAATATGACAATGAGTGTATCGCCATCGGTGCTTGTTTTCAAAACCCGTTCCAGAAGTGTTCCTAAATTTTGGCTAACTTTAAATAATATAGAAACCTTGTAACGAATAATGTGGTCTTTACTGGACCACTTTCGTTCTTCTGAGTTCCTGGAACGAGTGATTTTATCGCCAGAATTCATTAACAAAGCGTTATTTTATGTCATATTTTACTTTTATAAACTGACGTTTAATTTTCTTAAATTTAAATTATAAAGCGTGGGGTGATGTGTGTGTGAACTTAGCTTGATGTCATAGCTTTTGAATTTGATTTCAATAATGAGAACAGTGCCTTGTGATGACGTTATTTTTTATGAACTACCTTTACTTCAAGATGTGCTCTAACGAAACAATTAAACATTTTTTCATTTTCGCTAGGAATAGTAATAGATTTTTAAATGCTGTCAACTTTTTCTGTGAAAGCTTGAGAAAAAAAGATTATAAGTTTGTATATGATGCGGATTGTGTATTCTTATATTGTAAATCTTGACGTAAACATATTTTGTTATAGATGCCGTTACTATTGTTGGTGTGTGCGTGCGCACGGAGTGAGCCGCTGAAAAAAGATGTGCAACAGCGCAATGATGGGTATGGCGTGTACGCAGGAGGGTATACGCGAGGCTACGAGCCCGTCGCGTACGCCGCTCTCTCACTACACCCGCCCATACCCGTCTTGCACTTACTTTCTCGCGTACCACTCCGGGGTGTGAACCACGATCAACATACTGGTCACAGTATGGCACGACCGAACTACGCCCACCCGTACTCGTACGCGGGGTCCATGAACCAATACGTATACGACAACATAAAAGACGCTAATGAACCAACCCTACTATACGCAAGACCCAACCCTCGCGGTGGGTATACGTATAGAAGAAGACCAGTCAAGCCCCGCGTGCCGGCCAGACCAACTACCAGTGACCCTCTTATAATCAGAGTCCACAAATACAGAGTCGTCAGAGATCGGTAGACCTATGCGTAGGAATACATTCTAAAATCGGATTTAAAGGATTGAAAAATGTCATAACTGTTATATTTCCTACAATCCGCTAGTTTTTGTTGTAATAAGAGCACATTTTTTTAAAAAAAGGTGCTAGAAAAGGAGAAAGAAAGCCTTCTACTGTACATGTGTCATCATAGTGCCTACTACTTTAGCACGACGCTTTTCAATAATGTGACAAATTGTTCCGAGTTAGTAATTTCTAGTCCTATATTATAAACTTATTAGCTTATCACACCAAAAAGCCACTCAACTCTATAATCTAAGATCAGACCACGCCTGAGTAATGTTCCGCCCGTCAGTCTACTCCAATGTGGCTCCGACGTTTAAACTTTAGGGAGTGTATTAGAAGCGACGTAACTTTCAATCCTTTTCATTATATGTATAGTCGAATAAATAAAATTAGTGTTGTTAGACCGAACGACAGAACGATTTTAGTGCAGTAAATTAGTTTTTCATGTAATCTTCGTTGCTTTGTTTCTATTTCATTTTAGTTAGAACGACATCGATGTCAATGAAGCAGTTATTTCTAAGAATTCTAATTCTATAGTAATGCTAATGAATTAAATCTAATTTAAATTTCTTATCAATTGCCCGCACACCGTCTGTCTGCCTTACTCAACATATTGGCTGTTTCGGAGTCTACTGCAAGAAATTTCTTAAGAATCATAATAAGCTAAAGCGTTGCGATTTTCTCCATTATATTAATATTTTGCTTTGTTTATCATGTGTTCATAAATTAATTATATGAAGAAATAAATATGTTGGTAATTTTAAGCCAATTTAGCGATTTAAAAAGAGATATCCAGAAAAGAAAGGCTACAGCCCTTTTCTTCTCCAACCCTCAGAGTGATTTTCTGTCGTTTTGTCCAAGATACTTTGCCTTTGTATATTACGTGTACATAACAATAATTATAAGCTATTTGTGTTAGTTTATTTATAATTAAGATGATTTATTGTTTATATTTGCTTTTTTCTGTTTTTTGATAGTGATTAACGATTGCCTAGTACCTACCTAATATTTACAAACTTATAAAACAAAATATAAGAATATACACCAAAGAACGAGTATTATTCATATTTAAAAGTGCCAATTGACTCCTATTTTTACTTTACCTTTTTTATCTTACCTTTAATATTATTATTAGATGCCTATTATAATTTTATGGTGACTCTAAACAATTATTTTCTTTTAGATAGAGAATGTAATATTCAGTATCTATGGTTCTAAGTTCGCGCCTTGGAGCCTTTTAAACGAACTAAGTCCTGTATCCTTAAATGTTTCACTGCATGTAATAAATGTATGGCCTTTTTGCTAATATAAATATTACAGCATGAATAACATTGAGCATTTTATTTATTAAAAAGCGTATGTCTTAGTACGTAACTCCCACAATAACGGCAACGAACTTCTTTTGAAGTTTATAGTCTACCAGTTGCTCCGTGACAAATTTAATTATAACAATGACGTTTTATGTAAAGCTTCATTAGTTTTACAATAAATTCAGATTACGCTCACTGTGGTGCTCACTAGCTTAATTGTTCGAGCCCTATCGTTGTAATGGTTGAAAACAATAACTTTCGACATGGTTTGTCATGTTTGTCAAAATTTACTCCCTCTGTGGTAGTTGTTTCGCCTTCACCCGTTACCCACATTCTGCCAGAACGTCAGTAAGTGCACGCCACGCATCAAAAAGACGCGTTACAGAAGTTGTTACAGTTATCAGTTAGTGATACGGCTGGCTGCCAGGGGTAAGATTGGGGTGCCTCCTCGCGTGCTGGAACCGTTGGAGGACCGTCCCATCCGGTGTAAATGGCCCTTCACCGACATAAGAAAGTATCACCTGTTAAACTCTGAAATGTCTCAAAGTTGTCGAGGATGCGATTCGGAATAAAGAATTAAAAAAGAAAGGGACGTCGCTTTTGCCTCACCGTAAGCAAGATGTAGAAAAGAGATTGGCATTATTGAAATAGGTTCTGAGAAGTAGACAGCGCGAATTGTGTGAAAATTAACAATTAAAGCTTTTAATAGAAACAGATATTCGGTAAATCCTTATACGACTTTTAACTAGAGATATTGAATTTCTGTGCCGTTAGACAGGGAATGGCTATAGTCGTGGTTTGGAGGCCATTATATTGTCCCACCTGTCATAGTTATCATCGCCATTAGACATGATAAGATGAACTAAAGAGTACATGTATTGTGAATTAAGTAGTACGACAGTAAATTGTCGTATCTACTGAGATTCAATATTAAAATTCTATTTATCTTTGTGTTTAATGCCATTTCTTTAGTCTTCAACGTTGTATACTTTTAGAAATTTTCAAAGCGAATCAGAGTATTTTTTTTTCGCAAAAACTTTTAATTCGCAAATCCTAGATACTCTGTTTGCGATAAAAGTAATTAGCACCTAGGTCTCACACAGTTAAAAAAGTTATCGCTATCTGATTTGTAATAATAATTAACTTTTACTTTATGTGTTTGGGTTTAATCTTTTTAAAAAGGATTCTTTATAATGTCATGGTTACTAACACAAAAAATATAAAGTTTATCGGTAAATATTTACCTAATACTTTGGTTTTTGACTTCTACACACAGTTACAGCATCAGCAGTGTACGCGTGATGTAACTGAACCGAAGTATTTTTTTTTAATAGTTAAATCCCGTTTGTTTATAGACTACACACTTATTTAATCGTATTACTTACTCATTTAATTGTTAAAAATATATGGCATGAGCAGTTAAATGATGTTTTACTGTTGTTTAATCTTGATTTTTTTTCTCATAAGTCTTAATTTACTCGTATATAATGACGGGACCTACCATTACTCGCCAAAAACTCCAAAAGGGATACGTCATACTGGTATCCCGAAGTCATAAATAACGAAATAAGTGCCTAAGACGTGGCTGTCCGGGGTTCAATACAACAAATACAAAGAGTATTTGGCGCGTAATGGTGGGGTCGGTTCGGTGCTATATATTTCATTTCATATATTGTGTTGTAGTGAATTGGTAAACTTACGCGAGATTTTTTAGGATTCCAGTCACTCATTTGTATGGTAAGTTCATTTATGTAACATCATAGTACTGTATCATTCCTTTCCATTTTGCTTATTATTTTTCATCGTAAGTATTAACATTAATTTCGTATAATTTCATGATGTTCTTATATTATCGAATACGCTAACCTTGCATTATATTTTCAAAAAATTGATTCAAAAGATATTAACAAAAGGGCTGTTTGACGCCGGTATCTCGGAGCCGCAAAGAAATAACTACGGTAGACAGGACTGTATGGGCTTCAGTTTCCTTTACCTTCCCTCTAATAGAGATAATTTAACAAAAAAACATAAAGTCAATGTAAATTTCATCTGTCATTGACACGCGCGAATATTTTTGTTCTTTTGTATATACTTTTTCTAATCTGTGTTTAGTATCGTCTCGTCTAAAAACGACGTAGAAATCGAAGATAATTTAATTAATTATCTAAAACAATGTCGAGACTTCAATAAAAAAAACTGAAATGCCGCGGGTTAAGATAGACTATATTGTTAGCTTTAGCAGTGAAGATCCGGTGAGTTGTATTAAAATTACTATACCACTGTTTATTTCTCTTGAAATATTTTAAACCATTGATAGTTGAAATAAAAATATATTAAAAAAACCACGAAATTACCTACAACTTGTAATTTATCTATCACCGAACGGGAATGAATTCAATAACTAAAGCACAAGCATTTAAAAGTTTTTGGCTGTACTACTGTATCTACTATATGACTGTAAACATCTTTGCCAAAATATTCGAGTCATAAAGCTATCAATTAATTTAGATTTACTGCTAAGTACCTTATTAATGGTATTAATACACAACCTAAATAACAAACTGATCCAATAAGAAACAAAGAGAGGATTCATTTTGAAATCAACCTCTAACTACTACATGAACCTATACTCAACTCAACATATACCAGAAGAAACAATGGATAATAGTGAATCTGTCATAAATAAATAAACACTGAATTGAAGACACAGCACAGAACACAGACGGCCTTATTTAGTTATAAATTCAGTTTATAACGTTACAAACATAAACCAATACAATTACAAGAAAATGGTGTTGTTTTGGGTTTAACCTGTATTAGTTTAACTTCGATAAATATTTTTTCATTTAAGAGTGATTACCATCTTAAGAGTATTTGCATATTTTAAAATGTTCTAAGTAATGGGTTAAAGAACTATATAGTAATATACAAAGTAGAAAATCTACTTTTGGTGAAATATCAAAGTAAAAATTATCTAAAAATTTTTAGGTAAGTGCCATAAATACCCATTACATCTAATCATATCAACAAAATAATATTATTTTTTGTACAAGGATTGAAACTAGAATATTTGCTAACACAATAGCCTCCAGGATCAAAGCTCAATAAGATACTAATAAAACTGGGTGCGTGTTATTGCAGAACAACCCAGCAAGCAACCTGCTGGGCTGGGATGTGAGCAAGAGGCGCTGGCTATGCCCTAAGGGAGAACCGTCGTGCTCTGTGGTACTGCAGCTAACCAAAGCTGTCAAGGTAGGTTTGCCAGCCTACCCGACCCATTATTTTCTATAAAAATGATGATTACTTAATAAAAATCTAAAGGTTACAATATTCTTGATTTATTAGAATAAACAGCCCATTTTGAAAGTTGTATGTTGTCATTTGTACTATTAAGTAATTTATTAATTAAATGGCTAATCCTATGAAAGAACACAAAAAATTTAATACCTACCACCATACTTCTGGTACCTTAGTTGCACAAGTGAGTGTATCACCTCATATTACGGATCTCCAAGTGACTACCAGATTTAATATATTGACCAGCATCACAATGGATTGAACTTATAAAAATGTCACATACTCTAAAGTTCCCAAAACTTTCTTGTCATCAAAATATAATACTATGAATCATCATAAACAGTCCATATACAATGGCGTTGACTTTCCTAATGGCAGAATGACACATGAGCACCTTCGGCATAATACCACAACACTGGCTAATGTGGATTGGTGGATGGTACTATCATAATAAGACCATCACTTGAACCAAATGAACACAATTATTTTATCCAGTTCCTACATTTATTTTCCAAAAAATACCAAAAGTGTGTATAAGCAGGTGAGGTTGAGTTATTTTAACAGTCACAATGGGTTACAGATGTCCGCAGTTCACATCGGCGCCCACCAGGCGGCGCTCGTGGAGGTCCTGGTCGGCAGGTCTGAGACCCCGAATGAACCATTCCAGGTAATTGCTTTCAGAGCAAATAATCCTAAACATAATTTTAACTTGAAAGCAAACTCATATTTCCGTTATGTGCCTTTGTCAACAATAATGTTTTATTGAAACTCAACAAACAATATAAAAAATATACTAGTCAATGGATCTCGTAAAATTTATTGTTTTTGGGTTCAATCTGATTCAACTACAGCCTAAAAATTATAAACATTAATATTGTCTTAATATCAATTATTCTACAGTTCACGAAATGAATCTCTTTATAAAAACATCATAAATAATCAAGCATTTAATGGAGGATATTTGATTAAGTGAATATTAGGTATGACTTTTTGAATTGATATTTGAGAAAAACATTTTACTTGCACTGAGGTTTTTTGGTTTAATTGCAGATCTTTATGAGTTATCGTAAATACACACACGGACACCCACGTAGTACACAAGTTTTGCAATGCAACGCAACGTGAACACGAGCTCATAGTTATAATATTACTACCAGGTACTAGTTCCGAGCTGCGTATTCCTGTCCCCGTCAGAAAGCCGTAAGGGCGACAGCATCGAGCGAGTGCGCTCGTTCACCCTGACGCAGCTGACAGACGCGCGACATCAGCGCTGGGATCGGATGCGGATCGTGTGCTCACAGCCCTATAATAAACACTGCATGGTATACATTATTTATTTCTTCATGGACAGAATAGAATAGAATATATCTTTATTGTACATTAGCCAATTCATAAAGAGAATCAGCCAACAGGTATAAAATTTTAAAGCACATGACTAAAACAACAAGTCCTCATCTGAAACACAGACAGAATATAATATATAAATATAGCCTTCCTACAATTTTTTTTAACCTTTATAAACTTCAATGGAGTGCAATAAAAACATTGAATAAGTATTGAGAACTCTTCACTTAACTTACCAAATATTCCAGTATGGACTTAACTTTGTGCACGTGGACGAGTTTGAAACTACCGAGTCGGTGCCAGCGCCCGAGGTGAGGTCGCTCCGCCTCCATGCGGCCAGCGGACACTCCTCCGACGAGGACGAGTTCCGGCCCGGGGAACTGTTCAAGAAACATCGCCTCTCGAATGACCCGACCATTCAAAATACCGACACGGGTATTTAATTTACATATTAATGTTATATTCGGACGGTAATTTATTTTTAATATCAAACACATAAACTATGTACTACTACATCAGTAACTGTAACTGTTTAAGTACCTAACAATTTCCATTTGATATTTATCCTTTTTTATTTATTTCAGGGGCACAGATAAGACAAGCTACGTCACAGGCCCTCAGAAACATAACAGATTCAGCAACAAAACTAGTAAAAACTCCAATCACCAAACAAAATAAGCGGCAAACCGGCGCAGAAGGAGACTACGGGTCGAACAGACAACGAGACAGTCTCATGTACACCGACGATGACGACAAACCGCATGCTAAAATAGACCATATTGTGCAGAGACATAAAGACGAGAGCAGCAAAGATAATAAACATACAGCTAGGCTGAATGACTCAAGAACACATGACAATAACAGTGACAAGTCAAAAAGAAATAAAACTGATGACAGACATGAAGATAGACATAGTAACAAAGTGGATAGAAATAGAACCTGTGAGAAACGAGACAATAAAAACAGTGACAAGGTGAAAACAAATGACAATCATGAACTCAAAAATATTTTTAACTTGAATAAACAAGTTCAAGATCTACAAAAAGGTAGTAACACACCCAAAGGTGGTGACAAGAGGGACGAAGACCGAAACAGTAAACCATCTCATTCTAATGAAGATGTAAACAATGGAGCGTCGACCAGTTCGAATGGTCTCCCGAGCAGTAACAAGAGGCCAAGAGAACAGAAACGGAAAAATGAAAAAGGTATGTCAATTATAGTTTTAATCATTTAATACTGGAAGCAGATTATAAATAATAAATAATATTATATGTGTGTAGATTTATAAACAAATTCATATTTGTAATAAACTTCAAACAGCAGATGTTTTGGAATGAATATCAGCTCAAGCTCTCTGCCATTGGAGTAACTAATAACTTCTTGGAGAACCACTAGCCTGTGGTTTTCTTCTAGTATTTCTGTTTTAGGATTTTATAAGCTAACATCTACATTTACATATACAATGTTGATATTATTACACTATAGTGTAAATTAGTATTCATTAGTTCAGTTTGGTTTTGTTTTTTAAAATTATCTTTATTTTCTCGTTTTTGAGTATATTTTCTATTAAATAGATATATTTCCATAAGGGCGTTCATATATATTGGAGTTTGTTGATGTGATATCGTCGTTGCCAGTGGAGGTGGGGTCGATCCTGTCGGGGGTGACGCTCGTGTTCAGTGGATACGTGAACCCCGAGAGAGCCGACCTGAGAGCACTGGCTCTCTCCATGGGCGCCCGCTGCCGTTCGGACTGGGGCCCCGACTGTACCCACCTCATGTATGTATACCGGCCTCGATTGTACTGTGCGACTAAAATGAGGATAGGACCCACCACTGACGAACTTGAATCTACACAAAGTGAGCTGAACAAAAATCCTATAAATACATTTTAGGAAAAAAGTTGTACTATATCCAACGGTGTATGAATAAGCTTGTTAGTTTTACTGTCTATGTCAGTTGTATACAATGTAGTGTTTTTTTATTTAGTCATATAAGTAAACAGTGGCGGGGTATGTAACGTCGGTGAGTGTAGAGCGCGCCGTGCCGTATGTGTAGTTGCGCGTTCCCGAACACGCCGAAGCTGCGCGCGGCGCGGGCGACCGCCGGCGGGCCCGTGCGCGCCGTGCGCTCCGCCTGGCTGCGCGAGTGTCGCCGGCGCGGACGACCACTGCCGTGGACGCATTACGCCACCGACCCGGCGCACGCGACCGACGACCACGACAACGACGACGACAACGACAACGACAACGACCACCACACTGACGGTAATACTGCCTACTTCTAATACTTAACCGACGTTAAGCTTATTCGAGGTGTTCCTTCTTGTCTAATGAGATGATGGTGCACAACTACAATACTTTGCCCACACACGAGGGTGGTAGTCGCGTCAAAGCACCGAGTAAGTCTCTCGTTTGATTTAGGCTGCGCTGTTATGATAAAAAATATAAGAGAAACATTAAACAACCATTAAGACAGTTGACTTTTCACACCCTCTACCTTCGTGCTAAGGAACTAGTCATATCTACAAATGTGGGAGCCAATGATACACACCCGTGCAACAACGTCGTTCATTACGGACTGACCCTGTATAACCCGATCACTTGTTCCTGTTCCCGTAACTAACCCACTAATTTTTATTACTAATTACTTATTGTTTATATACCCACAAGCGTCCTAAAGTAAACTCGTATGTCTGTACGCAATGTGTATATTTTTACATATAGTATTAATAAAAGCTTCAACAAAAATTTACATAATGATTTATTGTTAATCACAAGATATATACATAAGTTGGTAATCCAGATAATCTAATTTCCACTGTATAATTTAATACCTTTCACAATTAATATGATAAATCTCATCATCTCGGAATCTTTTCCAGTACATAGTATATAACATCATAGGTAAAAACTTTAAATTATGTACATAATCACTGAACAATTTTAAGTTGAATCCTAGCTTTTGTTTGATTAAGTTTAAAGAACAAATATTGTAACGGGTCCACAAGGCCTCGTTCTGACAAAAGCGTACATGTTATTGACGTGGTCGACATCACAGAAATGGCACAAATGTAGACCCTCCATCTCGATTCGTAATTCCGCCATCATCATGGAGAACACGCCTAATATAAATATAATTATATATTACTGAAGTGATTCAATAAAGAAACAGAAGTCTCACATGTCCTTACAGTCTCGGAATTAAGCCTTTCATGTTAAGGAATCACTTATCCTTCGAAAGCATTTCAAAGTCAGACCTTCTCCGGGCTCTGATACACCGTCATCAAACCTGCCGCGTAACCAATCGCGAGCTTCACAAAGGCTGCCCCCACGCATAAGATCAGTACGCTATTACGTTAAATTGATTAATAGAAAGGGTGTGGTCTTTCATCATGAGAACGCTAGACTACATACATCTTTAGCCACTCAGCAAAAATTAAGAGAATTTGGCTGGAAGGTGTTAACTTTGAAAATAAAGTTTTGAATTTTCATATCAAAATATAAAATGCTAAGAAACTTTTTCCCCGACCTAATTATTATGTTGTATCATCGCTGGCTGTGTGCTGGTTAAAACAAATATTTTTTATGTCATTGTTATTCATGTTAAAAAAGTTATGTTAAGATGAATTATTTCATTAGTTTATTTTGCATTACGTCGCTAATTTACTAACTACAGCTAAGACTTTTATTAAATCATTAATAATACAGGTAAGAATTATAAAGTAATATGAATGGAACTCTCAGAGCCCATTAGTCAAGAAACTTAAGAAAGGAAAGAGAGATGTACTATATAAGTTTCACTGATTTCATTACAGTCTTATCAACTGATGCGTCAGTGATGGGCCTCCTTTATCCGTCGATATCGATAAAATCTTATATTTTTGAAAGCTTATTTCTCGTTTTCTATATAACCTATAAATCCTATATTATGTGTACAGGGTCTAGGCCAATAAGTTTTGGCAACACGTTCCCGTTACATGCTGTATACACACTCGCTGTACATTTCAATATTGTACAGATTACTATTATAGCTAGACTATTAATCAACAAAAGTTGTGCCTGTTCAAAAGCACCTTTTGAAAAATTGATTTTTTTACTTCCAGAAGATGACACCGATGACGAGATCCAGAAAGTTATGCATCAGGCCAAACGGGCTCGTAACTCACCTATTGCCACCCTCAGCCCTCCGGCGGACCGAACTAGTAACCTGGAGCTCTCCAGCAGTTCTGACGTAACCTTCGTCAAAGACGAGAGGATCAAAGCACGCGTCACCATCAGCGATTCTGATGGTGGCACCACTGATGAGGACACAGGTATATACTGCTTTACTTTTTTATGTGACATTGATTTTGGAAATATATCAACTTTCGCTATGGTTGATCTGGGATGGCCCAGCCAACATTAGTATAAAACTTGTCCAGCGTTACTGCCATCGCCGGCGCCGGACCGGATCGACCCCAGCAACAGTCTGCCCGCCATCTTCGACGGACGCACCTTCGTCATAGCGGCCGACGCGGCCGAGCCTTCCTTGCTGCGCCGCTACGTGCTGGCCTACGGGGGCTTAGTGCTACAGGTATACTATATCTTATTTTAACAGAACACACACGCAACTAAAGACATAATAATGTTGTGTTGTGTTCCTGTTGTTGTGAGTTAGGGCGCCAAGACTCATAGAGAAAGTTACGATGATAGAAGCTCACTTTTCAAAATCACCAATTCTTTTAAGGTTTCTTACGTTTTGGAAACCTCGCCACAGCCACAGTTTACATATTTGTTATTCATGTGTTTAACCATTCAATGCCCAATAAAAATGCCAATAATTGCACTGTTTATTAAATATTTTTTCCAACAAAACATTAACTATTTCGCGACATTAAAGTGCCGACTGTGGCTCCCTGTGTATTCATAAACATCTATTTAATGATATTTCCAACAGCGCTACCTATATTTTGTAAGTTAGTAAACCCTTCATTCATTATTGGGTGAACACGGGAGCCGTGTCGTGAGCGTGGAGTGTAGATGGAGTTGAACAGTAATAACAAAATTTATCCATTATATTGTTAAGCTCTAGACAAACTGACTGCAATAAAGCTGCATGTATAATTTTCATTTTGTTTGGTAGACGGAATGAAGTCGTATCTGTCTAAACTCTAGAATGTTACTAGTTTAGAAATCAAGTGTAATTTTTTTTATAAATCATAACATTGCAGGAATCTGAAATAGACGAAGAAAGTGTAGTGGACTACGTAATATGTTCTGAGCCTGATAAAGTCAGTAGTGAGGCTGCAGCTAGTACCAGCGCTGGGCCAGGAGCTAGTACCAGCGCTGGGCCAGGAGCTAGTACCAGCGCTGGGCCAGGAGCTAGTACCAGCGCTGGGCCAGGAGCCGCGCGGCCGGTGTCCCCGGGCTGGCTGTGGCGATGTCACCGGCAGAGGAAGCTATTGCCCACCTGATGATCGTCAACTATATTCCAAAGGCATACCCATACAAACATTTGAATTTCTACATTTATTCACGGTGAACACAAACTTAGGCTGTACTCTTGCGTCAGACTTTATTTGTGGGTGAAAATGAAAATGATTTTTGTTTCCAACAGACATATGATATAAATCATCCAAAATATAGCACAAATAAATCAGCCATTAATTTGAAGGATTTGGGCGAGTAGCTTTAACGATAGTAACGGGTACTGTAGGATTAAATAAATACTGATATTTGTATAACTTATAATAATTCCTATCAATTTATAACTGTGTGACAGAACAAGTGTTATGACTTCGTTTTGTGTATAAAATGTTGATTAAAAGTTGTGTGTATGTTTCTTTGTTTCCAATAATTAGTTAAGTAAATCTTAAATTCATGTAATGAACAGGCAAATACAAGCAGTCTAAAAAAATGCAAAAACAATGGTGTAATATCTTTATTGAAAAAATGTTTTGGATAAATTATCCAGTTGTGTGACATGTTATCACTTGGTATCAGACATAGATACTGCAGTGTCAATGACCAGGAGTCGAACCAGCGGCGGCGATTCGCTGCGGTCACTGCGACGTCAGCAGCGTCAACTTCTCGTTCAGCTGCAGCTGCGTCTTGATCAGTTGGGCGAGGGTCACCACCTGGACGGAGTCCGAATTAGGATACACGTCTAGTTTAGATACTTTAACTAAAAATTTTGACCTTGAGATCAGCCTCGCTGAATATGTATTAAAAACAGGTTCATAATGCAACTGTCAAGTTCCACAACATTACATTGTATCTCACTTTCTATTGGATATTGGTCTATCTTTATTGACTTGGCATAGTTAGATGTCTCATATAAATAGCCCATAAGGCGCACTCACCATGAGCAGGTCTTTGACGCCGCTGGTGAAGGCGTCGTGGAAGGACTTGTGCGCGAGGCTGGGCAGCGCCTCCACCAGCGTCAGCAGCGACCGGCCCGCCGCCCCGTCCGCCGGCACGCGCTCGCCCAGCACGTCCTCCACGTACGACACCACCTGCGTATACACCTATCACTGACACTGGCTCATACCTCACACATACTGTCCAGAACGTCCTCAGCATATGACATCACATGCACACAACATTGTTGCGACACCTACCTGATCAAGGACAGTCGACAACCGGGCGGCGGCGTCGGCCACCTGTGCCAGGTCCACCATCGGCTGCACCTGTCGTGAGCGGCCACCGGGACCCATCGTCTTCTGGCACAGTTGCAAACCTACGATCTGTGCAACATATTAAGTTCATTGTTAAAAAAACATTTATTAAAAATTTGGCTTACTTGAAATGGAAGAACACAGTTTTTCCTTCTCAAAATAATACTCTCCCTTTTGAGCAGAGATTTTGCTTGAATATATTTTAATTGAAAAGGTATTTATGAATTAGTATCCAGTTCTTAATAATAAAAATATATCTCTCACTCACACCTTTTATCTAGCCCATATTCTGAATATGAATTTTAGTGCTAAATATGTATCAAATGTAATAAACTTTATACTGGGACCATCTGCAAAGTTATTAACTATTGAAGTACTTTAATAGGGAGCTGAAATTAAGAACCAATTTTAGTTTTGACACACTTCTTACAAGGAATCCATTTATGGAACTACCTGCTACTGGCTAAGCAACAGGTGTGTGTGGAATTCACCCAGTGCCTCATCACAGCAGCACTGAGAATACCCACTAAAACTCCCCATTACCTTTATTGCCCAGGGAGTGACCTAGGTTCTGTTGAATAAGTTTATCAAGTCACCCAAACCTGTAGCAGTTAAAACCTCTGTTTTTCCACTTAACACCTGGGCAGATGATACTAACAATTACCAATAACTTCTTTATTTACTTCCATTACAGGTACATTTGTATTGCTGGTTAGATAGAAACATAGATTTAATGTTTTTATGTTATACAAATGACACAATAAGTATAGTGAAATAGTTATTGTTAAGGATATGCAATGTAATAGGCCTCTATATATTAACTAGCTATTGTGACCTTATTCTGTAAAGTAAAGCCTTCCTGATTGTTTGTGGTTACAGTAGGTACATTTTAGAAACCCATTATCAAATATTCTTTTTTTCCTCTTTACCACAATTGATCAATCTTTACCACAATTGATAGCAATCTAATATGTAGCTTTACCTCTGGCTCATAGGCGGTGAGTGTCACATCAATGGGGGTGAACATGCAGCCCTGTCGGCCGCGCGGGACTCCCAAAGGTACGCATACATATGCCCGGAGCCCCATGCGCGCACCCGCCAGCGATGTGTCTAGTGTCACGTGAACGGGTTCGCGACACTCCCGCGAGTAGTATTCGTGGATTACAGAAGAGTGATTTGTGACCTCATTACCTGTCGCCCACCAACCTGAACAAATATCCAATTTAATGGGGCTGCTTACAAAACTGACAAGTTATCATTACATGTGTATTACCACTAAAAATAAAAAAATTAACATATTAATACTATTACGCTAAGGTCAAAAGAACCCAATTGAAAAGACATTATAACTAATATGAGTTTTTTAGAGATTTATATCATTTCCACGGTGTAATTCTATAATCACGTAAATTTTACTGCAAATAACTTTATATTTAAATTCAAAACTACTACTACATTTCAAACAACTAATCATATGTATTGAAAAGGATTATTATTGTTGAAAAATTATATTTGAACCAAAAATATTCCCACTTACCTACAACATTTTCTGAGGAGTTCACCCGACGATTGAGCTCATACACATCCATAGCATAGTTGAGTTCAGCTTCCACTTGGTCCGCATGCTCCTTGTGGGGCACACAGAAGCAATTGGTCACTTCCACCACTCCTTTGTCGGAAGTGCCTGTCGATTACACCAAAATATAACCTATCACCTATTACTTAAACATACAAAAAGAAATTTAAAAGTTCATAAGATACACTTAATTATTGCCATCCTACATTTTGAACCGTTACAAATAAACATAAATACAGAATTATAGAGAGGTTACATTTATTACTAAATAAATAAATCAAATAGGTTATAGCATGACGTCGACATAAAAATGTAATTAACTGATGTTTGGTACCACTTTTTGTTTTAAATTTTTTACTTACCAAGTAAAGTACCGATAACTCTGTGTGAATCCGCATTTCGACGCTCATACGCATCAACAATTTGAAATAACACAACTGGATGTACCTTGACAACCAGATTGAGCGACATTTTTGGTTGGGCTACAAACTATAGAGATAGAAACTATAGATATTTTCACAGATTAGGCAAATAAAAAACTATTTTTCTTATTAGTTGTTTTTTATAGAATAAGCAAACGAATTTAAATCTTACATCCATAAATAATTTTTATGAATTAAACCTTAACAAAGTGCGTCGATTCGTTATACAACTCTCTAAAGTAAATAAACCTAAAAAATCTCTAATTTTAATTAAGGTTTAGTGCTTCGCTATTCTGTTGTCACATATGTCTTAATTTAATTCTTCTCTTTTGACAGGACTAGTGCATCTAAGTAAATTCAACAGTGTTACCAGTATAATTTATTCGTGGCAAAAACAAATGGAACTAAAATTGAATACACTTTTTCCTCAAGAAATAAGTAAAATATCGCTTTTTTAAAATCTTCCAAAAATAATAAAAGAGAAATTTTATTTAAAAGATAACAATGACTCGACACCAACTGATGATTAGCAGTAGAGGAGTCTATATATGAAGATAGTGGAGCATGCGACATACTGCCCTAGCCACTCTCACCTTACCGAACCAAAAAGTTTTTTTCACGCCTCTTTTAAATGTTGTATGAAGAAGGGAATATGTACATTTGTGAGTTTCCCGAACTGTTGGGTTTTTCACATTTTTCGAATAAATTCTAATTTATTACTAGTCCGTATTTTCTCTGCCTTAAATATACAAAATATAAAATAAAGCTTTTTGCATTTTGGGTAATAGTATGTCGCGTACGCAGATTCTTTCTTATGTTTGTCGTGTATTTATCTCAAACCATGTATAATGTATAAGTAATTTAAGTGTCATAAAACACAAAGTAGTTACCTTTAAAATACTACCACAAGTCACACAAGAAACTTAGATGGAAATTTTGGTATCACAGATTTTATTAATAGCTGCCATTGATTTTAAAAAAGAACAATTTAACCATTCACTACTTTTATCACGCAAACAAAGTTTCAGCCTAGAATCTATGAGGCAAACATAATTTATTGTTGCATGTTGCACTACCTAGAACACCGAAGTAATCAACATACTTCGGTCTTCTTGGTAGTGCAACATGCAACAATAAATTATGTTTGCCTCATAGATAAAGTAAGTAAAGGTGGTAAAGTGGTAAAGGTTAAAATAATGGGATGCAGCCGCTGTAAACTGCAATAAAGTTTTCTACTACTATAATTTCAATAATTCTTATAATCAATTCTGATATTGTGCATTGTGCACCAAGTACTTATTGCGTTACAAATTACCTTCCCCAAGCTCCCCCCCCCCCCTCTCGCCCCAAGCCGCTCCCTCTTACAAACTGCAAAGTAAAAGCCATACTGCAATTGTAAAAGTGCAGGCAAAATCTCATGATTAATTGTGTCATTTATTTTTGTCTGCACAACACTCAGATAAAATTTACATTAAGAACTAATATATTCACGAAATATCAAAGAAAATTGTTAAAACATTGGCTAATTCGTTAAATTTTTCTTCACCGTTACCTACAAATACAGGTTTATTAGTAACAGTATTGTTTAGCGCAGTACGACAGACTTCAATAATACTTGGCAAATTACTTGCTACTAATTTCCAAATTAACCTTACACTTAATGATAATAATTCACAACCACTTACTTCAGAGTTATAAGGTGAAACTAGAATGTCCAAATTAATTATTTTTTTTAATACATACAAAATTTTAGGAACAGTTGCATATTATTTTTTAATTCATAAATATGTAATAATAACAAACAACAAAAATAAATTTTAAAGTAAATTAAATGTATCAATTACCTAAATAACAATTTTATGTACAGAAAGTACTAACTACATACATATAAAGCACATGTCACTTATCATCTGCAGGGGGTGGTACAGTATTAATGCGGATACCATGCATTTCTGCAATTTCACTCTTAAGGGAATCAGTAACTAATCGATGTTGTTTCACAGTTGACAGACCTCTAAACTCTTGGGCTTCCACATTGATCTGAAAAAGATTCATTACACCATATTACTTTCTATTGGCAACATATTTATGTATTTTCCAGTTATAAATATTCTGTATGATTCATAATGATGTGCATCTAAAAAATTTAAATAATAAATTTTAATATTCAATATTAATATAAACACTGCAAAGCCTTTGAACATAAATCACTCTACCATCTAGGAGATCGATTTTATTACTATATAATAGTCTAAATTTATAAATACCTCGAACATGGCTCCACAGCCACCTGATATGTCTTGCACGCTGATGTACGTGATACCAGGTAAAGCGCGCCTTAGGGTGTCCGACAGTCGCTGCTCCCTCGTTTCACAATTGCGAGAAAATGCGGTACCCTCCGCACCTGACTGGTTCCCATTACTTGAGCCTGCTAATGCTCGTGCCTAAAATGAAAACATTGCATAAATTTTTAAATTTTTTTTACAAAAATTCACTGGTGTAAGTCAACTTACCAATCGGCTTTTAACTGTTTTGACCGGAGCAAGGGCTCTAATTAACTGTTGAAACATTTTCGACCAAATATTTCTGAAGTATATAAAAATGCGTAAATTAAGTACTCATAATTTTCAAAACTTGAATTAAATAATAACAATTATAAAACTATCAACAAATTAGCGCTAAGCGCTCAAGCACAGATTAGAAAATTCTTCTCTATTTAGTTTGTGAAAGAAATATACGCAAAAGTAAACCAAAGTAACCTCAAAAATATTTTTTGTTATATTCTCCCTCTTCTAGGTAATGCAAACGCAACTGAAGCCCACACAGCCACGTCTTAGGTAAATATTGCTTTATTTCTGGCTCCGAGAAACAGGTGTAATTAATACTTTTGCGCCATAAAGTTTTTGATGACTAATGATAGGCACCTCCATTTTCTTAATGATTTACGAAAAAACGATGAAATGAGAGAAAAATGAAAAAGACTTGATAAGATGACGTGAAAAAAAAGAGCTAACCCTACAAATATTCGAAATGCAAAATAAATCTTTGAAACGTATCCGCTTGCATTATGCAGTTTTCAATGCACTAATTATTAATCAATTTAAATTATACTTGTTTTTAAAATAACCACTAAATCATTTTGTGTCATATTATCATTGAATTTCATCTTCATTTAATTTTTTCCGAAAGGTGCTAAAATGATGGCGCCTTTCTTATGTCTTCTATGATGTAAAGAGATTCATTCCATCGGTATGCCGGAAATATAACAAAATACAGCATAAGATATGGCTGTATGGGCTTTTGTTAACTTTGCCTTAAAAAATCCTGTGTCATATCATACGCTTTCTAATCTGTGATCATGTCAGTGTATTGTCAAAAACACGTGTTTTATTCGTTTTGTTTAATTTAATTGCAAATTTAGCGGCCTTCCTTGAACCACGTAAAATGTGTTATTAATTTAATACATAATGCCGCCATTCCGCACAGGACTACTAAAAAGAAAAATAGTACATGAAAAACCACCGACTTCGATATCAAGAAACGAATCTTCACAAAATGTAGTTACCGATAATTAAATTTACAAAGGTATAATGTTAAGATTGTAAAAATGGGAAATAACTTAATTCGTGTATGTTTTAGGTCTCTAATGAATTAGAAGAGACTGAAGACCTAATACGTGGTTACTTAGACGATGATAATGATTCCACTGATGCAGAACCCGAGGAAGAGAGTGATGCAGCCGTCTCTGACCAGGATTTAGATGTAAGTGTAAGATGTAGTTTTTTGTCTTTACTATAATCCAATGTACAGTACTATATCCAATGTAGTACAATGTACAATGTACTATAATACAAGAACCAGGAGGAGTACAGTTGTGACTGCCTTTTGCAAGATGTACTTCAGGAGGCGTGCCCAATAGCTTTTTAGGGGTGATAGGTATGTGTTTTCTGTAGGGTTAAGTAGGAGATTGCTTAACACGAATTACGAAACACTCCAACTCCAAACACTATTTATTTAAAGTTTACAACAGAAGGAGAGGTCTTAGCTGGTAATTCACTGGGTACACTAGTTATTAACTAGATAAAAAAAAAAAATATATTAAAATATTCAATACTACGAGATGATAGACGTTAACGCGAGCAACATAGATCGAGCGTCATAGGTAGATCCTGACTGGTGAGCGGCGAGCTGTCTGGTCGGTCGGCGCGGGAGCCGTCCGGGCGAACAAAAGAAACCAGTTCCGAGCGCGCGTGTCCAACGCACGATATTATTGTAAATAGTTAGACGACAATCTGGTACGGCAATGTTTATTGATTTTAAATGAATATTTGTTATATAGTATTATTATGTTGTATATGTGTAATGTATAATGTATTATATGTAATATGTAGTATTATGATGCGAGTTGCCCACAGCTTTATTTAATCAATCCACCTAGTTCATTTTATCAGAGGACCACTATACGAAAGGCAAGCTACCACCCTTGGTTAAGCATTCACATTTTTTTTGTAATCTGTAAAGTCATGCAAAGGGAAACACTACCAGAAAATGAAAGAAAAACACAGATATATGTTTTCCACAACATATAACCTAAACTTACATCATAGAACAATTATTTATTAATATGAATAAAATTACTACTCTTTCAGAAAAAAGTAATCTCATTTTCAAACTCATATTGAAACAAGATTTTTTGTTATGTTAGAGAAGCCTGAAATAAATCTAAAATTAATAAATGATATTCTAGTGTTAAGCAGAGGCCTTAACTCGGCAACTTCTTTTCAGCCATATTTATAACTAGAATTAAAACTAAAGTTATCAAACTGTTTACAAATTTAGAAAAGATTTTGTTAATATGATTTTGATATGAATGTAACTATTAAAGTATGAACTCTTGTAACCATAGTCTAACTTAACCTTAGAGAGTAGGGTACCATTGTCTAGAAACTTTATTTCTTAACATCATATGCTGAGCCTCTTCTAGTTCTTCCAGTACTTTCTTGTTCATGTTTAGATTGTATATTTTGATAAACAATTTATTATTATTATTGATGAGTATACTTTAATAACTACTAATGAATGAAATACAAGGTTACTTATAAAATATCATGATACAATTATAGCTGAAATGTGTCATTTAAGTGTAATGGTATTTAATAAAAATTAATCATCCATGCAAACACAAAAGACAGATTTCTTATTCATTCCAACAGTTTGAATGAATAATAAATGGAAAAATTAGTTGGCTCCCTCCAAGATGCTGTCACAAAGGCTTTATGAAATATAAGACAAGAAATATAAAATGTACATAAATATTTGAATATACCTGAACTAAAATATAAAATTAAAACCATGTGATATAACCTTACAAAAATATTATGGTCATAAAATTTATTTTTTCATTCTAAATGTAAAAACATACTTTGAGTGATAGATTTACCAACAAAATAAAACTAAATTATTATGTAAGTGCTACAATACATTTAAAATAACAATAGCATAGAGTTCTCAACAAATCCTGGCACATAAAAGTAACTTCCCTTAACCTTTGGTATTGTTGACCTTCCTTCACAGAGTGAATTTAGTAAATGTTGTGCTTGTATTCTAATCTTGACTGCTCAAAAAGAAAGATAAAATAAGAAAAACTTGTCTGTTATGTAATATTTATTGTTCTTAGTCATTTATAATACATACTTAAATTTGCACAAATTAATTTTAAATATAAATTATAATATTTATATGAAAATTAAAATTTAATATATTTATTAAGACATAATATCTAATGACATAAGACATAAAGCTATGAGTAATTTGTAGTTATTACACAAAACCAAATACCAATTTATCTGTCATCAAAACATATGTTTTCCCTTGTAAACAGATTTTTATAATGTTTTTTTTTCTCAATGTACATTGGGATAGTATCAAAGTGTAGTATTATTTTCAGAAAGTCATGTTTGAGGATGACGCAGATTCTACATTAGGTGATGAAGAGGATGTGGAAGGGTCTGAAATTTCATCAGTGAGTTATATGTATAATATGAAAATAATGCAAGGCATGCAATAAGTGTAGTATTATTATTCTGTGTTAATTATTTGAAATATAATTTTCATGCCAATTGAATATTTCAATGTTTTTGTTGATATTATAGGAGTTAACAGATTCTGAAGCTGATGATGATTCAGATGATGAAGGGACTGAAGATAATTCTAGTAATAATAGTAACTCAGAAGAAGGTGACAAAGATGAAGAAGAAGATAACAGTGAGGAACTAAACAGTGCTGACAGTGGAGCAGAGTCAGGACCAAGTCTAGCTCTGTCAAGTGATGAATCAGAGAAAAAGAAAACAATAAATATTGAAAAAGATGTAAACAAAAGTAAAAAGCAACAAAAAGTTAAACAAAAATCACAACAAGATACAAAGAACAGTATAGATGTATTAGCTGATAAGATCAAAGAATCCAGTGTTAGTATTCAACCTGTGCAGCAAAAAGGTAATTTTATTATCCTCCATCACTAACCAGTTTAATTGAGCTAAGCTTTACTAAAGTATAGTTTACAAAGTAAAAATATCATAATCCCAATCATATGTTTATATCGAAATTTGAACTTCTGAAATAAAAAGAGCAGAACATCTGAACAAAGTTATAAGGTAAAGATCAATTTAATATGATACTAAATTAACTATTAGTTGTTACCGGAACAACTACACATAATGAGTGTTATTTCCCAAACTCCTGTTTCTCCCATAAAGTATAGGGCCCAATCCCAGCTGTTAGAAGAATATTGGACGATGATAACAAGTTATGTTTATATCATATTTAAAGCCATTAATTTCATTTTGTCAGATGAGTATGAGTCTGGTGACACGTCGGACGAGGAGGACCGCCGCAACACCGTAGGCGATGTGCCGCTCTGGTGGTACAACGAGTACCCGCACATCGGCTACGATCTGGACGGCCGTCGGATCATCAAGCCGCCACAGCGGGACCAGATCGACGAGTTCCTCAAGTAAACCATGCACAATCATTAATCACTTACTTTTCCAATTGTGCAGCTTTTATTTCATACACTTCTTTAAAGAAATATATATGATGGAAGATGATCATTAGGAATATGTATGAAATTCAATTGAGGCTCAATAAGGCTCCTTTTTAAAAATAAATGTTTAGTATAAGAAATTAATAATTGAATTATGCGAAAAACTGTGAAACGCAACAAGAGCGGTTGTGATGTAAATGTACATAAAAAAGGTGCATTCAGAGGCTATATACTTTAAAAATTTCAACATTACCTAATATTGAGTTGAAATAACTATCAAACAACTCGGACTGTAGGTTTTGCGACGTTGAAATGAAGGATGACGTCACACCAAATTTGACAAAATGCGAGCTTTTAAAATGCCTGTTTTTTTTGACACACTATGTTGAGAGTATGTAACAAATTATACAAATTCCTTATTCCATACTGAGTACATCAAAAATACTATATTAATGCAAGTCGGGTCGTTCCTCAGAAAGTGTGAGGACCCAGACTTCTGGCGCACGGTGAGAGACCCGCAGACGGGCCAGGACGTCCGCCTGAGCACTGCTGACCTTCAGCTCATCGCGAGCCTGCGGGAGGGCCGGCTGCCCGACGACGGACACGACGAGTACAAGGTATGCCGGCTTCACTGGTGCATCACATGCGGTTTGCAATATTATCGCTGTTTATTTTTACGTCTTGATTAAATTTTTGATTAGTCTTATTGAGATAAAAACAACATCTTCGCTTCATCAAGGCTTTCATTATATCGTGTTTGCTGTGAAAAAACGCAAGAATTTCGAACATAATATGATTATGGAATTTCATTAATGGTTAAAAGTCAAAAGTCAAAAGTCAAAAAAGTCAAAAATAACTTTATTTAAATAGACTTATTTACTAAGCTCTTTTAAATCGTCATAACAGGGAATATGTATAAGAAAATAAATAAATATAATTATAAAGGCAAAAGTCATAATTTTACTGGGTATCAACCGGGCATTTACTAATTGTCCCAGTTATAGTATTTCAATATGTACTAAATCAATTGTTAGTTTTAATTTTAAAATAATACTTATTTTAAAATTAAAAATAACACTAGTATGCATATTCCCAATCAACCCTACTACCGCTTCGACGAATTAGTAGCTGCAGAGAAGAAGCGGCGCAAGAAACTCTCAGCCTTTAGTATTTATAATGACATTTACAAATCAATTATGTCATTATGTATTAGTATTATAAACATATACATGTTTTGTTTTACAGTGCATTAAAAAATATATTTTTAAATATTGCAAAATATAATAAATAAGTGCAGAGAAGCAAATTATAGTGGCCACAAATTTTTATCTTTAAAATAATCTTCTACCTTGTAATACCCCTTTTTCATCAAACAACTTTTAATAGTTGACTTAAATTTATGCAGAGGCAATTCAATAAAACTTTGCTCTTTTTAAAAACGTTAGCTCTGATTTGTTGTTTACAACCCTTATAAAAGTAATAATTGACATGGTGAACTTTGCTATGGATGGATGAAATCAATTGTAATGTTAAGCCTGTCAGTTTGACGGTCTTCCATAGTAAATAACCAATTTTCAGTTATTATACTTTCGCAGTAACTTTTATTCCTATCCCTGAATAAAACTGAAAAAAAAAACACAATTAAATTTATTGAAATAGGTGAAGCCGTTTTTAAGTTTGAGCGTGATTAACGAACAGCAATGTATTGTTATATATAAGCCGTGGGTGGAGTGGTTCTCGCGCGAGGTTCTGTCGACGCCGCTGCGGGCCTTCCCCGACCACAAGCGGTCCTTCCTGCCCTCGGCCTCCGACCGCAGGCAAGTGGCGCGCCTCGTGCACGCGCTCAAGATGGGCTGGTCCAAGACCAGGAAGCAGATCGCTGATGAACGACGACAGAGGAAGGTCAGTCGAGCCCTCAGATTATTTAGATTTAACTAGGATGCGATAGACTTTACACATTTGTTGTACTATAAGAAACAATCAAATAAATATTAAACGAGGTTAACAATTTCTACATGTTCTATTGATTTTATTGAGCGTGGGCATCATTTGTGTGTGCCAGGAGAAGAAGTTCTACAACCTGTGGGGCTCCGGCGAGGCCGAGGTGCGCGGGCTCCAGCGGCACATCCCCGCGCCGCGCCGGCCTCCGCCCTCGCACGCCGAGAGCTACAACCCTCCGCCAGAGTACCTGCTGGACGCCAGGGAGGTCAGCTCGCGCGCTCTACCATCGCTTTATATTTATGCCACTTTTTTGTGTAGCACCGTGTACGAGAATAAACTCCAAAATGATTTTTTAAGTTTGTAGCCTTTGATCACCTGAATGATATAAATGTGAACAAATCACAACAGATAAGATTTCGAAGTGATATTAGAAAAATTCATATTCCACTTTGTACATCCAATTGAAGTCACCGAACGATATAGTGGAATACAGCACAGTAACCAGAATTACTCTGTAAGCAGACTTACAGATCATATATAATAATTATGTAGTTTATATATTAATAATTTAGTAAGTTCCTATTTACGTACATATAGTGTTTGTATTCGTTTCGCTAGCTAGTCTGTGTAGTCTACAGACTATATTTTGTACAGTACATGTACAGAGATGTCATACCACTTGATGGTAAGATGAAATAGGGCGACTGACTCGATGTATGCGAACGAACTGAACAATTAATTTATTATAATATAAATGTGCATTTATAAGTAGGTTGACTATGTGCCGATGTGACT
Organism: Acentria ephemerella; assembly: GCA_943193645.1. Classification (NCBI taxonomy): domain Eukaryota; kingdom Metazoa; phylum Arthropoda; class Insecta; order Lepidoptera; family Crambidae; genus Acentria; species Acentria ephemerella. Next base: position 11,869,178 of record OW971888.1, read on the forward strand.
AATTAAAGACTATGGACGCGCTTGCCCGTACAGGAAGCAAGTGAACAACTTCTTGAATCGACACCATGACAAAGACAACTTCAAAACATAAAGAAAAACAATCTAGTGTCCAAATATATTAAAAATTAAACTGACATAGTGAGTACACAGTAGTACAGTTACTGTCAGTAACAGTATGTCATATTAATTGTTTCACGTCGCCAACTTACCTCGAGTATTTATACTTATTTTTTATTGGAAAAGATCACATATAGTGATAAGGTCGCCCTTTATTATATAGAATTAGTTAACTACTATATATTGCTTTATGAATTGGTTGATGTACAATATAAATATATTCTATTCGTAGTAGTAGAGGCGTAGTATGCACATTATACGCGTTCATTGCATGCATTGAGCCTAGCATTGGTGACGTGTTGAGTGGTGTCCGAGGAGCCGTACTGACCGTGGTGTCGCTGGCCCGAACAGATGAAGGAGTGGAACAAGCTGTCGGAGACGCCGTGGAAGCGCAAGTACACGTTCCTGCCGAGCAAGTTCGCGAGCCTGCGCGCCGTGCCCGCCTACCCGCGCTTCCTGCGCGAGCGCTTCCTGCGCTGCCTCGACCTCTACCTGGCGCCGAGGGCCATCAAGATGAGGGTCCGTGACTCACAAGCACCTCGTTCTGATACACCACACTTCCCACCGCTGGCCACGGACCTCCCAGCAATGGACAACCATCAGAGATTGTTAACAACCGAGACCAACCGCCTAGCGTGCCTTCCGCAACAACAAACTTTAGATATTTTATTTGAAAAACACAATCATACCAACATAGTCTTTAGACTCTTATTTCATACAAAACATTGTATCATGTTCGCGCTAAAAGTAAATAGTCCAATATTTTATATTTAAAAAGTGACTTGTTCCTATTTTCTAATGTCACATGAGGGTTTTGTCGAAACAAAGGCATTAAGGCCTACCTATACGCATAATGAATCAAACGCAACTATCATAAATCCACTAACATGAATCAGAAAATAATATTTAAACATAAAAGTTAAGATTCTTGACATAAGTTTAGTTAAAATAACTTTAAAGCATACGTATGTGCTAAATGTCATCTAATTTCATGTTTTTGATATTCAGTCTATCCCTTCCTTATTGATGTAAAATGAAAAATTTCTGCCTCCAATTGTCAACATTAATATTTTAATTATGTGGTAAAATTAGAATAATTTGTATTTCTATATCTTAGTTTTGATACTTATATCATTATATCAAAATCGTTTGATTTGACATTGACAGGACAGAATGCAACTTTGTAAATGTTAAAATCATTATCGCTTTGCAAGTTTCAGTGATAAAAAATGAATGTGAATAGAAAAAATATTGTCTGGTCTTCTATAAACAATATAAATAGTGAACAATGATAAGAGAGCGAGGTCAGCCGCATCAATGAGTAGTTCTCGTTCGGTGACAGCTGACGATCAGGCCGGAGGAGCTGGTGCCCAAGCTGCCGGCGCCGCGCGACCTGCAGCCGTTCCCGACGGCCGAGGTCCTGCAGTACCGGGGGCACCGCGCCGCCGTGCGCAGCGTCGACGTCGACCCCGCCGGCCGCTACGTGCTCTCCGGCTCCGACGACCGCTCGCTCAAAGGTACCGAGCCGCGACTGATACACCTACTAGTATTACTTATTCAAATAATGGTTTTGTTGCGGTACGTTATGTCAAGTCGACTGTATATTTGTGGTCAAGTTAACGTGCGTCAATGTTGTCTCAGTGTGGGAGCTGAGCACGGGGCGCTGCCTGCGGACCGTCGAGCTGGACGCGGCCGTGGTGCAAGTGGCGTGGGGGCCCGCCGAGGGGCTCAGCGTGGTCGCGGCCGCCGTCGGGCCCAGGCTGCTGCTGCTCAACCCGGGCGCAGACATCGGCGCGCACCGGCTCGCCGAGCGGACCGACGAGCTGCTCGCCGAACCGCCGCCGCAGCACGACGTCACCAGTCAGTATCGCCCGCATCATACCAACACACCTTTTTTTTTCGAAGAAGAAATCAGTTACAGACCCGCTTCTGGCTAAGCGGCATACGTGTGTGGAGCTCACTTAGTGTCTCATAAGACTGCCACTGGGAATACCCACTGAAACACCCGGTCATTCTATTGCCTATCGCGGGAGTGCCCGGGTTATGCCGAAGCAATTCACCAGGACATCCCCAGGTAATACATACCACATCTCTCCATATGTATGTGCACCTGCTCGCCGAGCGGATTGACGAGCTGCCGCTGCAGCATAACGTCACAAAACAGAAATGCAATATTATCACTCATTTTAACGAACTAATATCTACAGAGGCCTAGATCGCTGTTGTGTTACATTTTGGGAAATTTGCAAATAGCAAAGTATGTTATCGAATAAGCGTGCAGTTTGATAATACTCTTAAATGTTTCGTATTTATATACATCTACAATGAGATTTGTGTATATTCAACTGAACGGATTAATAAATATGGCGTTATTACAGTGGACGCCCGCACCAAGGCCGCAGTTCAGTGGGAGGAGGTGACGCCGGACCAGTGGGCGAAGGGGGTGCGGCTGTCGGTGAAGCACCTGCAGGACATCATACACGTACGTATAGGATAGAGGGGAAATAGGAAATCGTGCCAAGAATGATCGTCGGTGAGAACAATTAAGAATAATATTATTTCAATATAAGCAACGCGCGGTGACTACGTGTGCTCGGTGAGCCGCTCGCCGTGCTCGTGCACCAATAATGTATGTGATGTCGTCCGTGTGACACAGTTGTCGTGGCACGCGCGCGGTGACTACGTGTGCTCGGTGAGCCGCTCGCCGTGCTCGTGCACCAATAATGTATGTGATGTCGTCCGTGTGACACAGTTGTCGTGGCACGCGCGCGGTGACTACGTGTGCTCGGTGAGCCGCTCGGCGTGCTCGTGCACCAATAATGTATGTGATGTCGTCCGTGTGACACAGTTGTCGTGGCACGCGCGCGGTGACTACGTGTGCTCGGTGAGCCGCTCGCCGTGCTCGTGCACCAATAATGTATGTGATGTCGTCCGTGTGACACAGTTGTCGTGGCACGCGCGCGGTGACTACGTGTGCTCGGTGAGCCGCTCGGCGTGCTCGTGCACCAATAATGTATGTGATGTCGTCCGTGTGACACAGTTGTCGTGGCACGCGCGCGGTGACTACGTGTGCTCGGTGAGCCGCTCGCCGTGCTCGTGCACCAATAATGTATGTGATGTCGTCCGTGTGACACAGTTGTCGTGGCACGCGCGCGGTGACTACGTGTGCTCGGTGAGCCGCTCGGCGTGCTCGTGCACCAATAATGTATGTGATGTCGTCCGTGTGACACAGTTGTCGTGGCACGCGCGCGGTGACTACGTGTGCTCGGTGAGCCGCTCGCCGTGCTCGTGCACCAATAATGTATGTGATGTCGTCCGTGTGACACAGTTGTCGTGGCACGCGCGCGGTGACTACGTGTGCTCGGTGAGCCGCTCGCCGTGCTCGTGCACCAATAATGTATGTGATGTCGTCCGTGTGACACAGTTGTCGTGGCACGCGCGCGGTGACTACGTGTGCTCGGTGAGCCGCTCGCCGTGCTCGTGCACCAATAATGTATGTGATGTCGTCCGTGTGACACAGTTGTCGTGGCACGCGCGCGGTGACTACGTGTGCTCGGTGAGCCGCTCGGCGGGCGCGCGCGCCGTGCTCGTGCACCAAGTGTCCCGGCGCCGGTCGCAGCTGCCGCTGGCTCGGGCTCCCGGCGCTCCGCAGGCCGCCTGCTTCCATCCCACGCGGCCGCTGCTGCTGCTGGCGGTACGTATCTGCATCTGCCCGTGACTGCCGCGTCTACCGTCCCACGTACCAGCGGTCAGTATAACGTTTGCCGTGTCCGACAGACGCAGCGCGCCGTGCGCATCTACGACCTGGTGAAGCAGCAGCTGACGCGCAAGCTGCAGGCGGCCGCGCAGTGGCTGAGCGCGCTGGCCGTGCACCCCGCCGGGGACAACCTGCTGGCCGTCTCCTACGACGCCAAGTGTCACTGGTACCTTCTACCATACTATCATACTACCACACTCCACACACCACATTACCACTGGTTACCTGCCATCAACAAGTGCTATGATTAAAGTAAAAAGTTAAAGGCCGGTATCGTATAATGATCGTGCACTCGCACCTGCAGGTTCGACCTGGAGCTGTCGTCGCGGCCGTACCAGACGCTGCGGCTGCACTCGCGCGCCGTGAGGGCCGCCGCCTTCCACGCGCGGTACCCGCTGTTCGCGACCGCCGGCGACGACCGCTACGTCCTCGTCTGCCACGGCATGGTCTACAAGTGAGCTTTACCTTCCACGCGCGGTACCCGCTGTTCGCGACCGCCGGCGACGACCGCTACGTCCTCGTCTGCCACGGCATGGTCTACAAGTGAGCTTTACCTTCCACGCGCGGTACCCGCTGTTCGCGACCGCCGGCGACGACCGCTACGTCCTCGTCTGCCACGGCATGGTCTACAAGTGAGCTTTACCTTCCACGCGCGGTACCCGCTGTTCGCGACCGCCGGCGACGACCGCTACGTCCTCGTCTGCCACGGCATGGTCTACAAGTGAGCTTTACCTTCCACGCGCGGTACCCGCTGTTCGCGACCGCCGGCGACGACCGCTACGTCCTCGTCTGCCACGGCATGGTCTACAAGTGAGCTTTACCTTCCACGCGCGGTACCCGCTGTTCGCGACCGCCGGCGACGACCGCTACGTCCTCGTCTGCCACGGCATGGTCTACAAGTGAGCTTTACCTGCTCTATTTCACCAAACGGACAAACGCAACGGAAACTGATGCATATACTATAACACATCTCACGTTATTTATCGTTCCGAGCTCCGGAAATTTTACACGTTAGCAAACTCATACGTTGATAGATTGTATTATTATTATTATTATTATTATTGAGCAGTAGTCAGTGGCGAGGAAACGGTTCCTCTTCGCAAAAAAGTTATTAATTTGCTGACGTTTCATTATTACCCTCTTCCTATAAGAGCTTTTAAACAACAAGTGATATATGCCAAACGTAAGTAAGTATAATAATTACCATGAAGACCAGGACATAGATGGATTCCCTATTTATCATTCACACTCTTTATCGTCTGGTGTCTATCGGGGCGTATTGTATAAGACACCTTTATTATTTGGTCGCGAGGCGGTCTTCCTCTCCGTCCGTACAATCTGCAATGATAACTTCCATTATATTATTTAATGTATGGTCAGCCTCAGAAGTAGTTGTATTGCAGCCATAACTGCAGACTATAAGGCGAGGGGTAAAGGAAAACGTCATAAAAGATTTGAGCTCTACTCGCGTGACATCTATTCTATGTACCTCTAATTTATGTACCTCAAGCATGGTCCGTAGATTTTGAATTACTCAAATTACTCCTCGCCAATGATTGGGATGATAATAATGTGCCGAAATGTCGACTTCTGAGGCTGGCTGAGCCTAGTGTAAATAAGCAAATGTAAAGTTGGTGTTTCTGGTGAGCAGCGACCTGCTGCAGAACCCTCTGCTGGTGCCGCTGCGGCGCCTGCCGGGCGGCGCGCCGACCGACGGGCTCGTGACGCTGGCGCTGCGCTGGCACCCCGCGCAGCCCTGGCTGCTGGCCGCGGGGGCCGACCACCACGTGCGCCTCTACTCCTAGCGCGCCACATCTGCCCATCATGCTCCCATGCTCCCATGCTCCCATGCTCTACACCACCATTACACCTTTCTGTCACCCACCTGCTGTGTTTTATTGGAACTGCTCCTTACACCCTCCTTATAGAGTCAGACTATAAAAAAATTTTTACTTTTATAAAATAATAATTGGATGTATAATTAGTATATAATATATACTCAAAAAAAGTTAACATTTTATCACCTATAATCTGTTAGCCTACAATTATTTCAGATGTATCTGCCATGAACGTCTTCTGTCAAAGTAAACAGAAAGAATGCGGCAGAGGAAATTACGGTTTTGAATAGCACATTTAACTATATTTTAATACTAAATTGGTAAATTTAAAATATTATTTTTTGTGATTTTCTGTATAACTATTAACATTAAATCCCCCAGAAAATCTATTCATGTTTATATATAAGACAATAAAGTAAAGAAAATTCATACCCTTTGTACACAGTGAGACAGCAATTTTAAATTGAGAATTAACTAAATATATCAACGCATTACATGATTAAGAACATGGACCTGTTAAAAGGCGTGATGACGGGGCCGGCTGGGTGCTGTATAGATTTTATATCGTATAATGTAGATTTTGTTATGAAATTAGTGTAGTTTAATGCCAAAACATATGAAATACATCATTCAGCATTCATTAGTGACGTACGTAAAATTTTCAGTCTCATTTCCAGTCATTCATTTGTAGGTAAATTCATTTATTTAACATCTTCGTATCATTTCACTCTCATTTGCATATCATATTATGTTAATCATAAATATCATAGTAAGTTAATCCATTTTCGATCGTCCGGAATCGTTAACATTGCATTCCCTTTTCAAAAGTTTTACTCCTTACACAATTAACAAAATAACCGTGCGCGCCATTAGTAACTCTGGGGCAAAAGAGATACGTTATCCCACAGCCACACTACATAAGACATGGATATATGGGCTTCAATTCCCTTTGCTATCCCTTATTGAAGAATTTAATAAAAATCGAGTGAAAGTTTTCCATAAGATTATTATGGTCTTCTGTCGTATAATATTACTCTCTGGGTTATTCTCTTTAGATGTCAAAGTGTAAAGGGCATATAGGAAAAAGAGAGCAACTTTTACAAATTAGTATACCTTGTGCACTCGTATCACTTTAACCAAAGGCAGAGTTTAAATAATAAATATCTAAGTAGAATAATATACCCCTTTTTTCAATTATTTGGCCTGGTAACTAAGACCTTTAAGCCATATCTTCATTAATGTCGTTTAATCTTTATTTATGACTCCAGGCTACTAGTGCAATGTAGCCTTTTGTCCCATGGAGTTTTTGGCGACTAATGGTAGGCCCCGCTATTTTGTTAATAACTAAGGAGAAGTTTTTGAAAATGGAATGCGTAAAATGGAAAGTAAGCGATTATGATAAAATGATAAGTAAATGAGAATGAAATCATAAAATTTGTTTAATAAATGAATTAAGCTTTCAAATGAATAAATGGAAATGAAACACTGAAAAATCTCACGTAAGTCACTAATCAACGCTGAATGATATATTGCACGATTTAACGATCCTTTTTGTCATAAAACTACACCAATTTCATGATAATAACAACACTACAACACAATATATGAAATAAAATACACAGCACCAAACCGCCCCCCTGGTATTATGCGCCAAAAACTCTCAATAATAAACCCCCGAATAAGAAAAATATTTTGCTATACAGCCACATCTAGTGTATATTTAGAGTAGTAATTGCACTACGTTTAAGGGGGTATTTCACTAGGTGGCGCATTGAAAATATTCCATGAACGGATTGAACTAAGCTCCCCCCCCCCCCGCATTAGATATTTTCTTTCTAGTCTGTGGGTTATCCATTCGTTTTCGTTTGTGATTTGTATCGCATTGTGTTTTCGTATCTGCTTCACAGACTGCTCTTCTTTGTTAAGTATTTGACTGATTTACGCATAAATCATCGTTAAAGTGATAGTGTTATGTTTCGTGTCATTATTTTTAGTACTTTTATTAACAACATAAATAATAGTTATATTTTTATGTCATTAATCAATTCGTAAACGTTCGACCCGCGAAGAGACCGCGTCAATTGCAATTTCAAAAATTTTGTATTCAATCTAATGGTGATTGAATATCTATTAAGTATTTCATGAAAAAAAAATGAAGTAAAACTACTTTAGTGTGCTGGTTTTAAGGGATTTGTAGTCGTAAAGTGAGTCACTAAATAAGTGGATAAATCTAATGGTGTAGTGCACCAGGAGCGAGATGTCGGCGGCGGTGACGCCGACGACGGCGGAGGCGCCCGCGCTTCATGACCGTGATGTTGAACCGCGCACGCCCATGCGCCGCCTGGGCTCTACTAGGAAGCTTGCCGCTTTCAGCAGTAAGTCCAACAAGTTCTGTTTTATATTAGTAGTTTAATTATTATAATATATTTGTTTTACATAAAAAAAACTATTTATTGATATATGTGTTTCCCCCATGTAGGAAGGCCTATGCCCATCAGTGGACATATATAGATGATGCTGAAGTATTAATTTAATGTATGTTGATCATCATTTGTGGAGTGAAATAAGCCTGCGGTGTTGTCCTATCTTTATTTTGACATAATAATAACATATCTGCTTTACTTATTTTTTACATGTTGATTTTGAATAAATAAGGTTGAATTTTTTGGGTCTCTGTGTAGTAAGGTACGGGAGTGGTGGTTTAGAAGCTCATAGTCCACCTCTCTTGCTGAGTCTAGTTACGCCACTTCCAGATTACTCATGCTGGTTCTGACCAGAGCGTCACATTGACATAGTAGATGTTCCACAGATGCCAGTTTTTCACCACCTGCTCTTCAAAATTGTCTAAGAGTTACAATTTATATTACATGTGGTAATAGCACTGCCATGGGAATGCTACAATTAAAAAGAGAGCTTGTGTTCAAACATTTGCATACATGTATGTACACCATATTCATACATAAATCAGTTATAACAGAGCAGTTATTTTTGTCAACACACATTTTTTAATAAATAATTGTATGTCCTCAATTAAGTGAAACAAACATTTATTTTTATCAAATTATTTATAATTCATAATATTATTTTTAAGTAGGGTGTATGTTTGATCACCTTGCATTGGGTGCATGAAAAAAAATTTGCTTGCCTTTTACAATAATCATTAACTTAAAAAAAGGAAATTCTCAATTTGGATGTATGTTTTAATATGTTTCTTACCTTGGACTCCATTATTAGCAGACTGATTCCTAAAATTTTTTTGGTATTAGAAAAGACATATGGTCCCTTTATTATCTTTATTATCAAAGTTCAGTTGTGGTGATGGGAAGCATTAGGAATCGAGGGCTATAGCTATTTTTACGAACAAGAGAAGAATTTTCATTTGATAGAGTGGTTTACTATGGTGGTACCACTGTCACCAATTCAGGATCTGATGATGACTCCCAGGGAAATCATGGGCTATGTTCAAGTTTTATAGGCATGAATAAAATTTTGATTTTTTCTAAACCATATTTTTGCACATAATTATGTAAATATTTGATATTAGTTATTAAAAGTTGCTCAATTTGTCATCTGCTGTAAAAATTCAATGACATGTAAGTAGGCAATAATACTTGTACACCACGCGAGGGTGGCCCATTGGAGACTTCCTCCTCAGGGCACCATCTCGCCCACACCACTTGACGCCATTTATGTTCATATATTATATTCTCTCTCGGAGCATTTTAGTTACTTGCTGTTACTGCATTCGAAGATAATGTGCGACTGACATATGTATTGAAAACATATGTTATTTTAGTTTTATGTGTGGTTTGTATTACATTACATAAGATCTCATGAAAGATCTGTGTGTCTGCACAAAGTGTCTGAAAAGATGCCATTTTCAGACTATTACTACTAAGTACCTAAGTCGCGATGGTATTTTCAGCGGCTCTTTAACAACATCTATATAAATAGTAGGTAGGTAAACTGACATGTTAATGTTAAAGGCGAGCCCGCACTAGGATATCTTACCGCGCGATGGTTTTTTGACGCGCGAGTATCAAAAAGCCTCGCGTTTTTTATTTGTTTTTACCCAGTTCTACTGCACAAACGTACGCGCGGCGGAGGATTCTGCGGCACAACACAGATTTGGTTTTGGAATTATTTTAACGTAATATTGGTTTCGTAAGCATACAATTTCTATTTGTCGAAGAATTATATCGCGCGACTGAAATTCGCAGTGCGGGCTTGCCCTAACAGGATTTTCAAGCCAGATCTAGCGTGGGCATCGTAGCCAACACATGGAGAACAAATGTTATTCGGGAATCGAATACCGCTTCCGGTCTCAATCGTTGAGTTGTTGTTTACAGCTCTCTAAACATTCTTTCAAAAATAGAGTTTGCTGGAAAATCCTTTACAGTGAAATCCGTAAAACTCCTTCATGTTAATATAATAATTGGATTTTATCAATTACGTCGTCTCTGTTCTATCATATCTATTAGTAATCTGTATTTCCCTTTCTTCTTCGTCTTAAACAGCTTTACACGTTTAAAGTGCGGATACGTAAAGACTTAATCGAGGGAGCCTTTATCTAGCACAGGGAGGAACAGTTGCATCATAACCTTTAACAACAAATATAATTAAAGTTTACCATACTAGTTGGTAAAGCTTAATTTTAATGGTCTACCTCCACCACAGAGGTACCTTGGTAAATTTCATTACTACTTGTTATTATATTGCTTAACAGAATTGTTTCTTTCAAAGTAAGCTAGATTAATTTTCTAGTCTAGTAAAATTACCCTATTTACATAAGAATCATATTGTAACGCGAAGAAGTGAATAATAAATACTAAAATCAATTACGTTCCTGATTCGTCATTGGAACGAACAATTGGTAAGTTATCATTACCCGTGACTGCCATTCGAGCCTTACAATACGTGACCCATTGTCAATTCTGCAGTTAATTGCGCCGGAGAACGACTACTACTACCTTTACTGCTTGTCAGTGTTAAGTATGATAATAATAGGTGGCATTTGCCAGTAGTCACTTGGATGGAATATATACTTATGTAGCATAAGTAGGTAAATATTTTACTGTCATAAAAATATTTATTTAAACTTTATTGCACATATAAAGGAACAATAAAAAAAGTACAAAATATAAAGGATTGTAAAAATTTCAACCACGAAAAGGTAAGAGTTTATTAAGTCGTGTCGCGTTATGTGAATCAGAGGCGGGCGGCGGCGCCGGCGCGCTATATTTAGCAACTTGCGGCCGACTCCTGCTGCCCCTTGCGAGCGTTCTATCGCCGTCGATATTACAATGAAATACACAAATTTAACGATACTTGGTTGGGTTTTCAAGTCACCGAGTTTGGGGAACATTTAATTTTATGAGTCACTGAAATAGACACAAGTCTTCTTTGTGATAAACTTGATGTTTATTTTATTTCTTGTTATATTTATCATCTCATCTTAAAAGTATTTGATTATTCCGAAGATTAATTGAAGTGATAATATCTCAATAATTATACTATGCGCTTGAATACTTAACGATTTATCACGGACAACATTTGTCCAAATAGGCTATTTAACAACATTTTAGAAATAAATAATATGTGAAACCCTTAATTAATCGACTTCAGCAAGGAAGAGTACTCAATTCAGTCGGTATATATATATTTTATGTGTACACACCGAGATTTGTAACTTTTAAACGATTAAAGTTTTAAATTATTTCTTAGAGTAGGTAGGTACTTTATATTATTATTTTTGATTATTTTTATTTGTAGTTAACATCTTTATAATCCTTATAAATATTTAAATAACTTGTGAATGCATCGACAAAAGACAGCAAATATGTGAAAATAACACTTTTCTATATTCTATAATTATTGACTAATTATAGAATGACAACTGTGAAAAGTATTCCGTCTCTGCTATAGTTTGTTAGTTGCTTGTGTTTGTGGTTGGCCAGGGAGCACAGGCTGACGGTTGAGTAAGGCACCATAGCGCGGGGTGGTGCGGGGAGGTGGGGGTGGGGGGCGCGCCCTCACCCCACGCCTAATTAACTAACGGTCACCCGCGCCGCGCCAACGGCCCATTAATGAATTACATGCATCTAAATTAAAGTTGATCGGTAAATGCTTTGAAATCTTTATTGTTGTTCCGTGTTTAAAACTATATTATTACTGTTATGTAGTTATTTATCGTATCGTGTATTTTATATACATATGTATAACTTGAGGTATTTAAATACGTGTTCCCAATCCTTACGTTGCGTTCCTCTTGTACCGTTCACGTTGCTCCTTGATGTGCCGTCTTCCTCACATATTCATTGTGCGCACACGCTATCCGGCTGTATGACTCTGCGCCTGACTTTATCAACGAGGCTCATACTTCGGAGTCTTATGAAAATCACGTAATGTTATTAGAATAGAATATTACATTAAGAACTAATAATTGTTCTGTTTAGTTTTCAGTTGTTTTTCATATTAAAACACTTTTTAAAAAAATAATGTATAATATTTTCTACTTATTCGTATTAAACTGTATGTTATACGTTGCTCTCTCTGCCTGTATTCTTGCACACAATGTACAAACACCACATCAGCCCACAAACATAATTTTGTATTTATAATATTTTGAATGTTCCTGAATAGCTTTAAGCAATAAGGTCGCCTTTTATATGTATGTTATGTTATAATTTGTGTGCAATAATGATATTTACATCAAATTGTATTGATTTTGGTACCGACTATTAGCTATAAAAGTAACATTGAGCACAAGCAACTTGATAAAATGCTAATATAAATATAGTGTAATTGATCACAGCCAGCAGCCAGCCACTTAGGGTACCAAATCGGGAATAGCATGAGAATATTGTACCTGATACAATAAAAATAGACCGGTAAGATTTAGTATAAAGTTAGTGAAGTAAGTAAGTTGTGATATCTCCGTGTACCGTGCGCTGATCATGCCTCCGCCGATGTTCTGCTTGACGATGTATAAAAGCAACCAATAGGTACACACAGGTCGTCTGATTGCATCTGTCGATACGCTGAATCACAACAAGTTCACCGCCACTGGCCGCCACTCGCCGCCAATGCCGCCTTTAATTAACTACACGCTTTGTTGGTTCGATGATGAAAACAACTCGTATCTTAAATTATACAAAGATACCAGTATACGTAGTAGATGAGCTCTATGCCTTTGTGGTTCGAATGCTTTGGTTTCGATAGCGAAAACTAACCATAAAAATGTTCTCATATGTCAATTACCAATGTAATTTATGATGTGGTCCTTATTAATTATTTCCTTCCTTCTAATATTCAATATTGTTGAACAAATAGGATCGTACATCATTGAACAAATATATATATGTATTTCCACTAGTTGACCAACAGACTTACCGTGTTATGTTGCACCTATACAAACAAACAAACAAATACAAGTAAGCTACCGTTGTGTTGTTACTTGTATTATACAGCAAGTAATTATATTAAATGATTCAACACTCATTAAACCATTTTAGATCTGCTCTTGCATCAACAATTGGCCGGATGATTGGTATATGAAGGTTACAAAGAAAACCCTTGTAAAATTATAATTTTTTCAACAATACCATTAGATAAATTAATTACTTTGGTCAGCCAGCATACCCACCGCCCATCGTTGCTTCGCTCCCGTCACCCCGACATTCCCGTGGGAAGGCTTGCGTCACGCAACCAAGTTATTGTTTAATACCATTATTTAATAGTTTAGAGAACAAAGTACCTAGTATTAAGAATATGTCGTTATTTATGGTTATGTTATATTATGTATAGTAACATCAATACAAAACTATACTTTAAGTTTATCGCACTGAACCTTATTTGTAAGGTTAAGTGCGATAAACTTCTATTATAGTCTAGAGAAGTCTAAACATGTAAACAAACCAATTTGTCTATTCTATTGTTGTACTAACCGCCCCTGTCTTATTTGATCATTCGGCCAGTGTCGAGTTTGGAAAAGACACGTTTGCCAGTTACGCTGTCTGTTACTTTGCACAGACATGCACAATCATTGTGCCCATTAATCCCTAAAAAGATTCAACTTTATGCATTAATTTAATGCCATTTGTTCCGTACTATCTACTTAATCCGCTTTTATTACAATATTTTTGTTATGTTTTTAACGGACTTCTTGTTTAATATGTTCGTTTTTTTACTATCTATTGTGTTACTTATATATTGTCCTATGGTTTCTTCTCTTTGTCATCCTTATTAAATCTAACGTAATCGTGATATTCCATAAAACGTAAATGTCGTGCAATGTGATGCTCACTACGCAGGTAACCAGTGGTCGACATGAGCAATGAGCAGGCGAACTCCGCGGCTTCCGGCGCGCGCGCCCCTCCGCAACCTAATGAGGCTGCTGAATTACTTATAGCAAGTACTTGCTCTAAGTAATTGTGCTACGAGTGCTTTCGAGTCATTACGAGACTTAGCTTTATTAATTAGAACACATTTTTACGTAATAATGTTACAGAAATGTAAAAATAGAATTATACTAATACTACCTGTTTTTTTTATAGCAGGAGCTTTCTCAGAATATGGGCATACAGATAATGTGTTTCTTCTCTGAGTGAATAGGTACCTTATTCCTTTTATTTACCTATTTACATGACATGTTGTTATTTTCCGACATCTACGAAGTCACGGGCACAGCTAGTTTGAAATATTGCGCCTACCTCATTGAAAGTACTTAACTGTTCCCCAATTAGTGTTATTCATAAGGAGCTGGATTTCGTCCGCTCTCCTATTGTCGTACCAAGCTGTGAGGTTTTATAAATTATATTGCTGTAATAAGCTTATGTAAGTATACTATAAGTTTAATAAATATACCCTCCTTATTTTTGGCTCTACATTGATTCCGAATCAGTCAATATATATTTCTCTGCTCTGACTATGAAATAGCTTCACTGTACAGATTTTAGCAAATATTGTAAGTGCACTGTAGACCGGTTCGGTCGGGCGCTCCCTCCCCGCCCGCCTCACTTCCGCGCAGCACGTCGACGCAGATGCACTCGCCGGTATTCAACTGTAAAACGATGATTCTTCTGTTGTCCTATTCAGATGTGTTTGAAAATTGTCAATAATCAGAAAAATTGTAGGCGTATTCTTATTACGAATCGATTCTGATAAATACGTAACTTACGGATCGAAAAATATAGAGGAATTTGCACTTTGATTCGTGTATTTGTTTTTCAAGATAAGATATGTTTAGTATTCCGAGTATGAAATAAAATTGAGGACCATTACAATTAAGCCGCGAATGTAGGTATCAGTAAACCGTCGACGGAGAGCTGACTTCTGAGATTAATCAGGTGGTTGTGTGTCTGTCGGTGAGGGTGGTCCGGGTCGGGCGCGGGGCGGGTGCGGGGCGGGCGCGGGGCGGGCGCGGCGGAGGCTGCGCGCGGCCGCAGCGCCAGTCGTGCGCCACCCAGCGACGCGCCGCGTCCGGACATGTTCCACTGCATCGTGCAGCCGCGGCACGACTGGGGGCCGCCGGACCTCACCAATGCTCACCCCGGTACGTCCTGAACCAGCGCGCACCCCGGCGGCCTAGCGCTCGTCCACTAGACAAAAGCTACATACTCTATAGGCTCTCTATATCCCATCAAGAATACAGTTATGATCTATTAATGGCTGGCTACAAAAACTTCCGCTCGGTGTTAAATGCCAATAACTAATAATAACTGCGCTCGTGTCAAGTGTTAGTAATGAGGAGAGTTTTTCGAAAGGTCGGAGAGCTCTCTTCGGACGACGCGGTTCGGTCGCTACGGTACCACGAGATCATGTGTTCTTTGTTATGATGGTTGTATTGTGTCGGTGGCGTGCGACTCGGCGAGCTGCGGCGGTGATAGCGCGGTGAAGCGTGGACTCTTGTGCGAGTACTGAGTACTGAGTACTGAGTAGTGAGTAGTGAGTAGGCCGGGCGCAGGTGTCGCGTGCACCGTGTGCCCGCTCGACTCGTTCGTCGTCGTTGGCTGCACTTTATTGATCAGGAAGTCTTTACAGCGGGAATAGAACACTTATATTTGACTCAATCGACCACAACAATTACTGAGGAACCTTATCAAGCACACATAAATAATAATATTTTAATAAACGACTCTAAAATGAAAATATATATAGTACACGGCAATGATACAGTTTGAATTTGAGGATGATCAATTGATCCAATGCTGTTAACGGTTGTTTATAAGTATTAGTATGATGTTGTTGAAGGTGTTTACGATGCACGAGGCAAACATCGACTCGGGCGAGACCCGGGCTTCGGGGCCGCTCCCCTCGCACCGGCTCCCTTCCATTTCGATAACAACTACACTTTGTTTATCACATCAACTATCAACGAATGACCTTTTGTTTATATTTTGGACTCCTTCGAACGGATCTGAGATGAAAGTTAAATAGCGTTAACCGTCTCATTACTGGGACCGGAGTTATTGTCTGTCCCACGAGAGCGTGAATCATGACCGTAACCATTCGTGTACTAATTGAACTTCCTGCACAGAAGCACAATTTTTTATTAGCAGTTATAAGTTGGAGTAAAATTGTCGAGTGAGTAAAGAAACATTGGTTGCGTGATTATAAAAAATCAATATTATTTTCTTTTAAAAATTCCTAGCATGATGTATGAATGTTGGGAAGGAAATGAAGGAATTGTCGGATGACGAAGGATCCATTTTATAGTAGTAAATGTCTGTTTTTAGAACATTTTTGTTGGTAGGTATCTAATGGCACTATCTTAAAAGGATCACGGTTGATTTATCAAATTAAAGATTTGATTAGAAAGTAGAAGATTCGATACAGCGCGATCACACCGAGGTATCTGCCCGTGACCACTAAAAGTAGAGCTAACTGGACAAACATGGTATCAGTTTTACAATGAATCTACAAAAATAATCTATATCTTATACAGATAAAACTGACTTAGCTTTGCAATTTTGACTGGTAGTCGAGCAAACTAATAACATAAACTAGTAGCAACTATTGGGCGACATGTTAACTCGATAATTATCGAGCCAAGTCATTCAATAAAAGCTTGTAACTTGTGAACTTACGTGAATATGAAACATTTACCTATTAACAACAATTGTTATTATATTGTTTCCTCAATTTCTATTTAATTTGGTTAAGGGTTAGGTTATGGTTTTATTATAAGTTAGGTTCCTAAAACCGAATTACAACAAGAGCATGTGTAGAAGTGACAGTGAGCACCTACATAAGTATAATGTGATAATAACACAAGCTTGTTTAAATTCAAGTAAGAATTATTATATAAAATTATTGTATCGTCTTGATACGTTGGCACTAAACTCTGGTTTCCCTTCAAAACGTATCAATCAAACAGAACGGACACTGTTTTGAGATTTGCAATACTTATTTTAATTTAATTTTCCTCGTCGACGACCTTATTTTATAGGAATAGTTGTGTATTAATAAGGAAAACCGAGCACTGACTGTATAGTTCAAGCCTTTTAAATAATAACAAATTACGAAAACTTAATTGCCTACCAAATTACAACCACTAATAATTCATATACCAGAATTATTTCACTATAGATCTATTGAGAAATACAAGTAAAAATTAAAATCATTAAATGAACACCGCGCCTACTCATATGCGGACTGGTGCATAAATAATTGTATCCACATCGAAGCTTTGTTTGAACAAATTACCAATGCCCGGTGAGAACTCGCTTCTTTACTCTGTCTGTGTGATGGTCGACAAACTTATCGGTTACTTAACCAATATAAAATCAATTATCTATCAATGCATCATGTACGTATGTTATATTTACTGAAAATGAGGACACGAAAGACACTGTTTGCTTCTTGATTTATTCAAACAAGTAAATATATAATAAAATGTCTATTGTTAATTTAAATAAAATTCTTAATTTATAATTCTTCCATTAATTTATAATAATAATTCTTCAGTTACCTACTGTCACTTTACAAAACAAGAAATCTGATTACATATTCTCTTTTATGTGTTTCGTAAAAGTCGCAATTAAAAAAATAATTGTATCCCAAATTTCACGACTAAGTGCTTATGAACCCATCGGGATGGCTTCATACGTTCCATCTGAAAATTATATTTTACATAAGTTATATTTTTTTTATTACAATGTATGTAGTTTACTCATAAATTAAACAATAGATTTATTGCGAACGGGACGTCGCCGCGCCGCTGCGGCGGGTGGTGGCAAAAATGCATTTGTTGAATTACGACAATATTTAGTGTTGCTCCTTCCCGTATACTGTAAAAGCATGAATCTAGTAGCAAATAATGGGTCAAACCAATCCATTATCCCAAATTCATAAAGACTTAGGTATTTGTTAGACACCGCGTGAGTTGTCTCGTCTGAATGCTAACGGTTGCGCGGGCGCGGGCGCGGGCGCGGGCGCGATGTGCAACGAACTCTTATTCCCCGGCTGGGGTTATGTGTATGATTGACAATTTCCTCTTGATAACAGTACCATTATAGAATTAAAACAGTTGTTTTAGTCAACATTTCTTTTAAGTGTATAATAACTTACTCAGGGTGGACTATATTAATCTTTGTATTAGCAACGGCATCTTGAAACATTTCTCAATCATCAATATTTTTTTAACACTTAATCATATAAACCGACACCAAAACACTAAAATGGCGAAAATAATTCAATTTAATAAGTTATCCAATTTAAAAGAATTTTTTGAAGTCGGAGCTCCACTTTCTATTGTTTCTGTAAATAACTTTGCACCAACTTATTATTTTTTTGTGTGTTTTGAAGTCGGTTTTTAGTTTTGTTTAAAAACAGATCCTGAATTGGGGTCAATGGGACCACCTTGTAACGAGCCTGTGCGTCTGCTGTCATTGAGGCTTTTTCGATAGTTGACAATTTCGACGATGAGGAGTTACGAGATGATACAATGTGTTTCGACATTGACCGAGTAATCATCTTGAAAAATATAAAATATATAAAATATTTTATGATATGACAACTAGTGAAAAAATATCAGATGTGAAAAAATTAAAATGTCAGTTCGAATAAAATTACTACGGATCGATGGACCAATGAAAGCGAATGGACTGTATGGAATAAAAGAGTGATAGCTGAATTAAATATATATAATAGAACAATGACAGTTTGTAATAATAAGATATGAAAATAAAATAATGTTAAACAAGCAGCACAGCAAAAACCACACGACACATCAACCACTCTGTCACGTAACCAGGCAACCACCATAGATCCTGTAACGTTCCGTTACAGGAGTGTACTCTATACAATAGAAAAATAATTTTGTCAATTGGTTTACTATGTACAGAGTAAAAATGAGAATATTTGCCGGTATATAATTCCAAACTCTGGCGGTTGTTCGATAAAGAATTTCTGATAGCATTGCTTAATGAATTTGAAATACTAGGCAAGTGACTTTATTAAACAATATCACTAATAACCATTAATACTTATAATAGAATTTTGATTTTTTTAAATGCTTCCATAATAAAGTAGCGGCTGAGTCATAGCGGTAGTAATTTGGTAACCGAATAAGGGTTGATAAGCGAAAACTACTCCAGTGTGAACATGGAGCCGAACACGTCATTGAATCGTCATAATACTTATATTGCGAATCCTGAATCACACAAAGTAGCAACTGACATCAGTATATACTATATTATACAAGGTCTGACATGACACAGTAGAGTCGCGTTCTACGAGCGATCACCAGCTCGTCGGAACATCTTCCTTTTTCGCTGATGATGTTGTGATTCTTGCATCATCAACCTATTTATCTAGTATTTTAAGGGCGTTTTGGCAATAGCTCCTGTTAGCAACTTTCACCATGAGATCTCGCTGAAATTTATCTAATCTTTTGTGCTGTCTCTGTATGCCTGTTTGTGATCTATTCTAATATTCTTCTTTTTGTTTTTATATATTTATTTATTTAATTAAGGCACAAACAGTCATACATAACATAAAACATATAATTAAAATAACAGACATACCTATAATTCCATAAATATATAAAACAAGTAAACGATACGGTGCAAATAAATTACGGTTTTTTTTTCGATTTATCAGAATGCTTACTTTTTACTTACTTTGCTTGAAAGTTATATATCAACTTCTGATTATTATTTGTTAGAAAATGAACAAGAACGCCTAAAAAAGATATTAGATGCATAATTGGCGTGGCAACTTGATTTATAAAAGGTGTCAGTAGAACGTGAGGAGTCTCTTTAAACTTTAAACATTACCTTACTTAATAAATTGGCGGAAGCTATAGGTTTATCAATTAATTTAAACAAAAATATAATATCTAAAAATTAACGTCTAAAGATTAACGAGTATATGACGTTAATTTTTAGATGATAATAGTATGTTTCTTAGGACTTTATTCGTAATTAAAGTAAAAACGAGTGCGATAACCTAATGCATTTAGAAATTTATGTTGTACCCGTTTTATACTATTATCGTGAACAGCATACTGAGGGCTTCATACTAAATATACATATACATAAGCGTTGTACAAAATCTTAAGCGTGCGACCCTTGATGAAAGGTCTTCCCAGGCGAAGGATAAGTCTCAGCTGTTTGTATGCCTTAGCCACTATAGCCATGAATGTTGAAATGCACCTTTGAATCCATGATTATTACCAAGTCTCGAATTTAATTTATGCGCGTTATGCACTGTTATGTTATGACCAGAGATCGTATATCGTCGAAATTTAAGAGATTAAGCTTACGAGTAAAAGTTATTACTTTCAATTTATATAAATTCAGTAAAAAGTTAATATCATATATAATTATCTTTGCAAAACTGCTGGGAGCTATTCAAATTCTGCTACAATTCCACAAAATAATTCAAGTTTCGCAATATTCGGTAAATTTTTGTATCGTCTGCATACATAAGACGTTGAGAATTGATAAAGTAAGTGATAGTTGGCCTATATCGTTTACATACAGAGAAAAGGGAAGTGGGGCCCAAATGAGAGCCCTGTCGTACACCCGAAGGAATTGTATGGAATCTTGACCGGTATAATCTTTGTGGGCAAATGCTTGGCAGCGGTTGCTAAAATATGACCCGAACCACCTCAACAGGTTACCATGTATACCAATACCTAAAAGCTTCTTTAATAATACAGAATTATTTAACTTGTCAAGTGTCTTTGGAAAGTCGGTATAAACAGCATCTAACTGCCATCCAGCATCCAAAGCATTTAATAAGTAATCATTGGTTTGTATTCACACTACGACTTTAATAAAATCGTGCTGTTCAGCTGCTATTGAGTAATTTAATACTTCTGTCAAATATTTAGTGGTATTGATAGTTCGATAATTGATAAGTCGTTGTAACAGCGTTTTGGCTGATTACTACTGAAGATATATATATCAGTTAATGGGGATGTGGTAATATTTAACATTGAATCAGTGCCATTGTGTGAAACGAAAACAGAATTAAATTATTCATTAAACATATCGTTAATAGTATGCGGGCATTCGCTGATGAATTATTGTTAAACTCTATATAAGTGGGAAAATTTATGTCAGTGTTGAATTAATCAGTCGGATGTCGATGTGGAGTATGGAAGTGGTATGTGGAGTTGAGAGCAGTGGTCTGTTGCAGACATCAGGCTGCAGCTGTCGGAGCAGACGCGGGTGCTGGAGGCGCGCGCGGAGGCCGTGGCGGGCGTGGCGGCCGAGCTGCACGACTACTGCCGCCGGCGCGGCGACCTCGAGCACGAGTACGCGCGGGCGCTGGACAAGCTCGCGCGCGCCGCGCTGCAGCGGCACAAGGACCACAAGCACAAGTACTCACCCACATTAATGCTGCGGAACTCATAGATCACCTTCATTAACGATGTCATTGCTCAACTAGTAATTAATATTTCTTTTATAATTCAAGTGTTTACCTTTAAAAATGTAATATCAAATAAAATGATTCGATATCAACGCACATGTCGTAGGTTCTCTTCCGCAAACTAATTGAAAATTCTTTGACGAGATCTATATTTCATTCTCACCCCTACAGGATTCCAAATCTGTATCGTACAATTCAATGTATGATAATGATAATCAGCGCAGCGAATCGAGTCTGTTTACATTTCACTAATTGTGTTTGTAATCGCGCTGCGTTCCGTAGACGTGAGCAGTGGGAGCTGACGGGCGCGTTCGCGTGCTGGCAAGCGGCGCTCGATCACACGCGCGCGCTCTCACGGGACCACGCCGCGCTCGGCGAGCTGTACGCCGGGCCGCTCGCCGCGCGGCTGCAGCGAGCCGCCGACGACGTGCTGCGTCTGCACCGCAAGTGTAAGGAGATAGGTCAGTGTCGGTGTCTCCGCGTACCACCACCGCGAGTGTCATCGCTTGTAGAGTCGAACGTTTTTAAAATGCGAGCCTAGTAGAAAAAGTTGCTTTCGATAGTTTCAAAAGTTAAGAGCTGATCGTGAATCAGTCGCACAGCGATGAGTGGTCCGTGGAGCGCGCGTGTAACAGCGGTAGTGGTGGTGGTTGTGGCGCAGTGTGCGAGCGGCAGGAGGAGGTGGGCGGCGCGCTGGCGGAGGTGGGCGCGGCGGGCAAGGCGCACGCGGCCGCCGCCGCCGACTGGCGCGCCGCCGTCGGCAAGCTGCGGCGCGCGCGCGACCGGCGCCGCCTGCTGCCGCCGGACCCGCCGCGGCACAAGAAGCTCAAGGCGCTCGACAAGGAGCTCGACAAGGTACGCGCGCCTCTCTCACTGCTCTCCTACTTGCCGATGGACTTATTCATGCTTAATAATTCATTCATTTTCAATAACGTCATTGAAAAAACGTCCTCACGTTCAGTTATCGCCAATTTCGACATAAACAACTAATGGCTGTTCACGAACATTACGTGTGTATTTCTGTAATGTATCACGATGGGTTCGATGACCTGTGATAAGGTTATAGATTGAGTTAGTAACGTTGCAATGATTAACGGCGGCAGCGGCGCGCGCGGCACGGCGAGGCGCGCACGCGGGCGCTGCGGGCGCGCGCCGACTACGTGCTGAGCCTGGAGGCCGCCAACGCCACGCTGCAGCGGTACTACCTCGACGACGTGGCCGACGTCGTGCTGGTCAGTGCGCTACGTCATCTGTATTGTCATCGTTTTGAAGTCTTAACAATTTTCAACTCATCTATTCGAAAAGAGACGAAGGGTTTCTTGATAAGTGCGACTAAAATGGGTGGGTCATCCTGCGTTCTGAATAACAGTGACGAAATTATTTTTGAATTTTGATTAAAAACTTTGAATGAAGCCTATTTCAATAAATTTTTGGCCTGTAGTAAAAAACGCGTCTGCCGCGTACAAAAAAATACATGGGGTCTTATAATACGATTTTTTATTATTTATTATTAGAATATTACTGATAATTTTCTTTTGTTTTTCACGAATTGATTTAAAGTTGAGTTTTATTAGTGAAAGTGAAATACTAACACTACTAAGTGTAAAAATAGATTTCGTTATGTAAATATAAATATTCGTCACTACTAAAAGCATCTCTAATTTTTGTCATGGGATGGGGATGGGGATTCGGGGATGAAAAGCAGAGTATACGGTACAAAAATAATTTTCCTGGAGTGTCGAAGAGACGAAACCTTCGCTACGCTCGGGATTTTACTCTATAATCTTTTGCCTCGTTTTTGATTCAAATAATCGCTCTCAGAACGGGAGCGATTATTTGAATCAATTAATTATTTTTTATCTTTTTTATCAAAATTGACAACCGGTTCGATTTTTGAGACTATGACAGAGTCCAAGTTGCAAAATCGTGTAATAAATAATCGAGATATAATTTTTATTAGTCATATTAGTCATACGTTAGTAGTACGAGAAGTGTATGAGTATGTAACCGTATGAGTAATAAAAGAGCGGCGTGTGTGCGTGGGCACAGTGCACGGAGGTGGGGTTCGAGGCGGCGGTGGGCGGCGCGGTGCGTGCGGCGGGCGCGGCGGAGGCGGCGCGTGCGCGTGCGGCCGGCGGCGCGGCGGCGGCACTGGCCGCGGCCGCCGCCGCGCTCGACGCGCTGCGAGACCGCCAGCGGCTGCTGGACGCGCACGCCGCCGCCTTCACGCCGCCGCCGCCGCTGACGCCCGCCGCCGCCGCCGGCGCCGGCCCCAACGACGACAACGTCAACGCCGACCACGACGACGACGACGACGACCACGACGACGACAGAGGCGCCGCGCACCGGCTGGAGCTGCGCGCGCGCCGCCTGCAGCTGGCGGGCGCGGCGCGCGCGCTCCGGGCCGAGGTGCGCGAGGCCGCCAAGACGTTGGACGCCGCAGAGGCAGAGCTGCTGCGACAGGTGCGACACACACACACGCACACACACACACACGCACACACACACACACACACACACACACACACACGGCGGCTCACTCCTCGTCCTCGCCACACATAACATTCGAACTGACCGTTAGCGTTGGTAAAGTACGTACAAAAGTCAAACCTAACGAAACGACGATGGAAACTGCCAGCTCCGTTCGTAATAATAATCACTATCTACACATGATAAAATTGATCTCTCACTTATGATGTCATAACTGAGAAAAATCAAGAGACACTTTCCAGTTTACCGAGTTCATATATATCAAAGAAAATGCTGCCACATGGCATATAATTTGTGTCATATTAAAGTTTAGCGATTACAAAAATATCATAGCTCTAGGATGTACGGTGTATCGAAGTGACATTTATTTAATATTTCAAAAAATGTAATCGTATTAATTTGTATTGTTCGTGAAGTCATCGGTAATGGCGATCCTAATTATATTCAGATGGAGGCCAGCGAGCCGCAGTGGGACGTCACAAGCATGTTCGGGGTGGGCGCGGGGGCGGGGGCGGAGGCGGGCGCGGGGGCGGGGACGGGGACGGGGGCGGGCGGCGGCAAGCCTAGCGTCGACGACGTCGAGCCGCGCCGGGACCAGGAGGACTACTACCTCGCGGTGAGGACTTCATTTTTATTTATTTAATTTAGGTACAAACAGTCACATGCGACATAACACATATCATTTTAATAATTAACGTCCTACAGTACCATAAATATTTCAAATAACTAAAAAATAACGAGCAAATAAATTACAGATTATTTTTGTTTAGTTCATTTATATTTTATGTGAATGTGTTTGTTTAGTATTATTTTTCAACAACAGATGGCGTTATGTTTTTCATAATCACGCTATCAAAGTTTTCATATAGATGTATATAAACCTAAGAAAATAAATATTAAATGAGTTTCTTGTTCCTGTCATTGGTGGTTTTATTCAAAGTAACGTTGTGCGCGAACATTTTGGTCCTTATCGTGCCGGATTTAGTGAACAGTGAAGTGAAGTGGTAAAAAAGTGTTTGGATTGTGCATAAAAACTGTAAGTAAGAAAAACTTTAAAATAATTAATATAAAATAAAATTGAGTGACATAATTGACAGTTTGGACTTAGAAAATTTGTGATTAAAAATTTATATGAAAAAATAACTTAGTGAAAATTTGAATAAGATATGTATGAAAATAGGACTTAGTTAAATTTCGTTTCAAATTTGTATGGGAAAAGGACTTAGCGTATTTTGTGTTTGTTGTGGACTTGTAAAATTTTCAAAAGTGAACATTGACTGTAGTTGTGCTGTGATATGAAACTTGTAATTTGTCGATCATTATATGATGTTTTGAATTAGACTCAGTGAAATAGTGACAATGGGTATTCAAGAGCTAATTAATTCACAAGAAGAACTTTCTTCTCAAATTACGAGGGCTTTATCAAATTACAAAAAGTCAAAAACAAAGATTACTAAGTCTTACATTGAAACGAGATTAGAACTATTGGAATCGAATTTTACAATTTTCAAAAACAACCACTTGGAAATAATGAAATATGTTACTTTAGATGAAAAGAAGAATTTGAAATATTTCAAAGAAGATATTTATTATATTTGCGAAGATGAATATTTAGAATTGAAGACTATGATGAAAGAGCAACTAGAGGAATGGGCTATGAAAGCTATAGGGACTACTCAGAAGGGCGAAGTGGTTAGTATTGCTCCAGTAAAAGCAATGAGAACTAAGTTGCCAGCTATAAACATACCAACGTTCTCAGGAAGCTATAATGAATGGTCAAGCTTTTATGATTTATTCAAATCTTTGATTCATAATAATGAAGGTCTAAGTAACATAGAGAAATATCATTACTTGAAGAGTAACTTGAGCGGAGAAGCAGAGCTATTGTTGAGACAATTTCCTCTCACAGATGTAAATTATGAAAAAGCTTTAGAGTTGTTGGAAGCGAGATATAACAATAAAAGACTTATTGTACACTCACATATCACACGTTTACTTGGGCAGAAGAAACTCCTGTCAGAAACAGCCAAAGGAATACGCACATTGTTGGACACTACTAATGAAACGTTAAATGCACTTAATAACGTGGGCGTATTAACTAC
This sequence comes from Acentria ephemerella, assembly GCA_943193645.1. Classification (NCBI taxonomy): domain Eukaryota; kingdom Metazoa; phylum Arthropoda; class Insecta; order Lepidoptera; family Crambidae; genus Acentria; species Acentria ephemerella. The sequence goes on from OW971888.1 coordinate 11,895,364, forward strand.
AAACTGGGATCCTCTTGTGACGCATATTATTGTAGCAAAATTTGATTCGGAGAGTCATCGTTTATGGGAACAACAGCTAGGAGGGACAAAGGATATTCCAACTATTAAGCAGTTATCAGAGTTTATGGAAATGCGATTTAGAACTTTAGAGGCATTGAATGTATCTCAGCAACGGGACGTCACTAATCGACAACAGCCTATTAAAGTATTTAAAGCCAATGTTGAAGCTGTTTGCGTGATGTGTTCTAAAGATCATTACATCTATAACTGTAAAGAGTTTGTGAATCTTAGTCCTGAAGAAAGAAGAGAGCTTGTAAAAGAAAAACAACTGTGTTTCAACTGTCTTTTTCCTAAACACAGTGTAAGATTTTGTAAGCAAAACACGTCTTGTAAAATATGCAAGCGACGTCATCACTCTCTTCTGCACATAAAAGAGATTCGACAAGCACATGCGACACAAATTGATAATGAGGAAGAGGAGGTTGAAGAAGACACATCTCAGTTGGCTGTACACAAAACTGACATTACGGATACTCAGGTTTTACTGGCTACGGCTTTGGTTAGAGTGTTAGGCAAAGATGGCAAAAAACACACGTTACGAGCGTTGATTGACCAAGGGTCACAGGCATCATTTATTACTACATCAGCAGCTCAATGTCTTGGTTTACGCAGAAAAAATTGTTATAGCAAGATTATAGGGATTGATCCAAAGTTATCGGCGACATCAAAGGAAGCTGTTATGTTTAATATATTTTCGTTGAACAATGATACTCCGATAATTAGTGTAAAGGCTCATATTTTAAAAACACTTGCTTCGATTTTGCCTCGGAAACAGATACAAGTCAAGTTGCCATCAGAGATAAATACATTGCCTTTAGCAGATCCATCATTCAGTAAACCGAGTGGTATTGATATTTTATTGGGAGCAGATATTCATGCACAAATTATAATTGATGGTTTAATGAGGTATGGCTCAATGTTAGCACAGAATTCGCATCTTGGTTGGCTTATCTCAGGAAAAGTGGGTAGTAAATACACTGAGATAAAGGAGATTACATTGTTACACAATCAAGTTGAGACAGATAACATGCTACAGCGATTCTGGGAAAGTGAGGAGCTACATTCAAAAGTCAGATTACAAACTGCAAGTGAAATAGACTGCGAGAAAATATTTGAGGTGACACATTCTCGTGATGACTCGGGGCGTTATATTGTTGCTCTGCCATTTTCAAAGTATAATGGTACACCGCTCGGAGAGTCAAGGGCTCTTGCAGTTAAACGTTTGTTACACATGGAACGAAGATTCCAGAAAGATAAAGTATTTTGTGAACGTTATCAAGCATTTATGGATGAGTATGAGGCTTTAGGACATATGGAAAAGGTGCCTCACTCTGAAATAAACAAATCAAACATTTGTTATCTTCCACATCATGGAGTTCTTAAGGAGGAGAGAACAACAACAAAACTCTGTGTTGTCTTTGATGGCTCAGCTATAACGAGCACAGGTAATTTTTTGAATGAGAAGCTATTGATCGGTCCAGCCTTACAAAGTGACATCAGAGATATTTTCTTACGTTGGCGCACACATAAGATTTGTGTCGTAGCTGATATCCAGCGTATGTATCGGCAGATATTGGTGCGAAAAGAAGATCAAGACTATCAACGCATTGTGTGGAGAAAAGATTCTGCTGATCCTATCACTGAATATCGTTTATGTACAGTCACATATGGTACATCATGTGCACCATATCTTGCGATCAAAGTATTGAAGCAACTAGCGAATGATGAACGTGACACTTTTCCTAAAGCGGCTAGCGTGTTAGAAAGTGATTTTTACGTAGATGATCTTTTGTCAGGTTGTGATTCAGAAGATGAGGCTATAGTACTCTGTAAAGATTTGATTGCGTTATTGCAACGGGGGGGATTGGTTTTACATAAGTGGGGTTCAAATTCAAAACATGTGTTAAGCAATATTAGTGATAGTGATGAACAATGTTTAGAGTCATATGATATTATTATGGAAAATTCTATAAAAGCGTTAGGTATTAAGTGGAACCCGAAATATGATAGGTTTGAACTAAAGCTGAAGTTAGAAAATGCGCTTAATGCTAAAATTACTAAACGCGTTGTTTTATCAGATATCGCAAAATTTTATGACCCCTTAGGTTGGTTATCTCCAGTTATTATTGTAGCTAAAGTTTTCATACAGAAATTATGGTTACTTGGTCTTGGTTGGGACGATGAACTACCAAATAGTCATAAAATAGAATGGTTGTCATTTCGGGATGAAATTAATCAAATGGGAACTATCTATTTGCCTCGTTGGATTGGCATTACTAAAACTAATTATAGGGTTGAGGTTCATGGGTTTAGTGATGCATCTAATGTAGCCTACGCCGGTGTAGTATATGTAAGAATTATAGATGAGTCTGGTATTATTGTAAAAATGGTGGCAGCTAAAACCAAAGTAGCGCCAATTAAACAATTATCTATTCCGCGATTAGAATTATGTGGTGCAATGTTATGTGCTAGACTAATAGATAAAGTTAAATCAGCACTAAATATATCTGATGATAATGTGTATGGATGGACGGATTCTACCATAGTTCTTGCGTGGCTACAGAAGCATCCGAATTTTTGGAAAACTTTTATAGGAAATCGTGTATCGGAAATTTTGAATTTTACTCGTCCAAATCAGTGGCATCACGTCAGTACAAAAGAAAACCCTGCGGACTGTGCTTCCAGAGGCATTCCTTTGTCGCAATTATCTGATTATGAACTATGGTGGAATGGGCCACAATGGTTACAGTCAAATGTCGAAATTAATTTAGTAAATGAAGTATATGATACTGATTTAGAAATGAAATTAGTAACTTTTGTTTATAGCCTAAATGAATCAAGAGAGGTAGAGTACATTATACATAAATATTCAAATTTAATGAAATTGAAAAGAGTTTTAGCTTATTGTTTAAGATTTGTTACTCTTTGTAAGGAACGTGTTAGAAATAAATATACTGTCAACAATTTATTAGTAAATAATCAAATGTCAAATTATTTAACTACTGATGAATTAAGAAATTCTATGAATCGTTGTATTAAAATATCGCAAAATGTTTATTTTTCAGAAGAGATAGAGATGTTCTTAAAATGTGAAAGTGTCTCCAAGAAAAGTTCTTTATATTTTTTACGACCATTTCTTGATGAAAATCAGATTGTTCGAGTAGGAGGCAGATTAAAGAATGCTCCACTTACGCGTGATTTAAAACACCCATTTGTGATTGCGGGTAAGTCACACTTAGCTATGTTGATTGTAGATGAAATTCATAAAAGAACTTTGCATGGTGGGCCTTTGTTGATGTTAAATGCTATAAGAAATTGCTATTGGATAACCCGTGTAAAATCGTTGCTTAAATTGCATGTTAAATGTTGCGTAGTTTGCGTAAGAAATGCTCCAAACTTTGTTACTCAATTAATGGAAAGCTTGCCATCAGCCAGAGTTATTATTTCTAAACCATTTGCTATCAGCGGTGTTGACTTTGCTGGTCCTTGTTATTTAAAAACTTCAAAATTAAGAAATGCTTCCGCAGTAAAAGCTTACTTTGCTATATTTATTTGTATCCTGGTAATGATGGACTGGTACGAGTTTCAAATGTAAATGTGGCAATAGTATTTTAAACGTCCTATTATAAAACTGTGTCGTTTGCCTATCGATACAAGTTCTTCTTGAAGGACTAACTAGTCCTTGGCTGGCGGTAATGTTTAGTTCATTTATATTTTATGTGAATGTGTTTGTTTAGTATTATTTTTCAACAACAGATGGCGTTATGTTTTTCATAATCACGCTATCAAAGTTTTCATATAGATGTATATAAGCCTAAGAAAATAAATATTAAATGAGTTTCTTGTTCCTGTCATTGGTGGTTTTATTCAAAGTAACGTTGTGCGTGAACAATTTTTTCGATTTATAATTATTACACTCATTAAAATAAAAACAGTAACTTGCTCACTTTGCCTTGAAAACATTTAGTGAGTTTGAGAGAATATATCAACTTCTGATAACTACTTGATATGAAATGAACAAGAACGCCTAAAAAGGTATTAGATGCATAATTGGCTGGCAATTTGAAATATAAAAGGTATCTGTAGAACGTAAGGAGTTTCTTGAAACTTTACACTTTATCTTAGTTAATAAATCAGCGGAACCTATGTACGACCGTATTAAATTAATAGTTTCTAACGGTGGCAACAGATGGCGCTGTACCCTTGTGAATCGCGCAAGCAAAGATAACACATGGAAAATATATAGGGCTAAGGAAACATTGCTTTAAACAGCTATCCCGTTGTGTACATGTTGGTTTTTACTTTATGACATATTGTTACCTCCATGTTAGTGGTGAAATTGTTAGAATCAAGCTTAGACCTTTATTAATGACCTGAGAATTTAATATGATTTTACGAACATAGAATAATGAAATTAATATAAAAACTAGAAACTGGAATTAAAATAGTATATTGCAACATTGAAAGATCTTAATGTAATATGAGAACGCGCGGCGCGCTCGTTGACCGATGGTGAACTGGACTAAAGTGACTGCATGATTTTATAAGTGAATTTACAATATTCATGTTAAAACAATAACTGCTGATGTGTCAATGCACGCGCGATGTCCGTAGTATAATATTCTCGTCCAATCGGCTTTTCTATACTCTGTAAATAAGAAAAGGTTAGATAATCGAGGGCATACCTATATTTTTTGTTTTTGGTGTATTATGTTCATCGAGGCTCGGGAATATCATGGGGGATAATTAGAATTCGATGAACCTAATCTTTTGGGGATATAATTTTCTTTAATGCATCTAAAATTTAATAAAAATAAGATGAATATTGTACTGTCTCTATATTACTAATATTACTTAAGTAATACATTTGTTTATAGTATTTAATGTTGTTAGTCGATTCAAATAAAAATAGATTATAATACAGAAAATGTTTAGTGTGATTACTGTGTGAGTGAGCTGGATCCGATCGATCCGTGTGTCCGCAGAAGTTCCGCGCGTACATGTCGTGCGCCGGCCGCCTGGCGCGGCTGGAGGCGCGGCAGGCGGCGGCGGGGGCGGAGGCGGGCGCGGGCGCGGACGAGGAGGCGGAGCAGCCGCCGTCGCCGCCTTCTCCGCCGCGGCGGGCGGCCGCGCGCGCCCGCCGCTCGCGGTTCGCGGCGCCGCTGGAGGAGCGGCTGCCGCTGGTGCTGACGTCGTGCGTGCGAGTGATCGCGACCTACGGGCTGCGGCACCAGGGCCTGTTCCGCGTGTCGGGCTCGCAGCTGGAGATGCAGGCGCTGCGCGCGGCCTTCGAGCGCGGCGAGGACCCGCTGGCGGGCGCGCGCGACGCCTCCGACCTGAACAGCGTGTGCGGCCTGCTGAAGCTGTTCCTGCGCTCGCTGCGGCCGCCGCCGCTGCCGGCGCGCCTGCTGCCCGAGCTGCTGCGGCTGGCGGCGGCGCCGGCGGACGCGGCCTTCGTGCGCCGCCTGCGCCGCGCGCTCGCCGCGCTGCCGCGGCCCGCCGTGCTGCTGCTGCGCTACCTGCTGGCCTTCCTGGCGCACGTGGCCGAGCACGCCGCGCACAACATGATGGACGCCTGGAACCTGGCCATCTGCCTGGGGCCCTCGCTGCTGGCGGCCCGCGGGGAGGCGGGCGCGCAGCTGGCCAACCAGAACCTCGGCAACGAGCTGCTCAAGCGCGCCATCGTGCACCACCGCGACCTGTTCCCGCAGGACGTTGCTCCGCACACGCTCTACCCGCGCCGCTTCTCCTGCCCGGACCGGGACCCGGACCCGGACCCGAACCCGGACCCGAACCGGGCGCTCGACGAGTGCGACCACAGCGCCCGCGACAACCACCGTGACCGCGACCACCACTACAACCACGACCACCTAGACCTCTACGACGACGACGACGACGACGACGACAACGACAACGACAACGAAGAAGGTTCGTTCTTAATCTAGTCACTAGGAAAACTGTTGCTGTGTCTTTATATTATTGTTTATGAATTGTCTTTTCACTAAGATACTTCAGCATTTTTAACTCTTCGACCTAGAATCGAATCTCTCAGATCCGGTTGTTCGACCTCAACCTCCCGCGTACTAACTTTTGCTTGTTGCCAATGCGTATATATTGATTACTTAAAAAATACTATTCAACTATCGTGCAGTTGTATATGTATACTAAATATGAGTGACAGAAATTTTGAAATCTTAATAGAAGATTCCAAGATTTCTTCCAACGTCCACAGTTGCAAACATATATCATCACATCTTTATATTATTTGTGAATTTTTATCCAAGTATCTGATGAGTGAGAGCTTTGTCGACTTGTGTTTCTCAGATAATTTCATTTATTTACACAGAAAAATAATTATGTACATTACTCTTTTGTTTATTATTATTTGACTAATATTACTTTAAGAGTTCTGTTCATTTTAGAACATCCTCAGCAGATTCAGACGTGTTTTGACTATGATGTCAATATGAACGTATATGCTAATAAAAAATGGTTCATAAATGATGTGGTTTTGAGGTTCCGAAACGGAAGTATAATCTCTTTGAGAATCTTCTTCTTATTTGACCGTGTTCTTTGACATTTCCAGATGAAATCAGCGAAGATGGGGAGAGTGGCGAGTGGCAAGATTCAAATTCTGCTGAAAACAGGTTCGTGTTGGAATTAAGTTTAATATAGATTACTAATATAAAAATATTGGTGTTTCGATGACATTTGTATCGGACAAGGTTTTTCATACCATCTCATCGAAAACAGAGGAAGAGTTCCTCGATAAATATATCATTCCACTGCACTGAATGACAGTGACGAAAAGATTTTTGAATTTGGAACACTGGTCATTTTAATTTTGAATGCAATAATAAGTTTGAACGCAATTCGCTTTAATTTTACCAACAACTTTAATTAGATTTCGATAAATTGATTTGACACCAGTAAGAGTAAAATTAAACGCATAATTTGTAAACTAAAATAATGTCCATACAAATATTCTTCACTACTTTAACATCTGTTACTTATTTTTCTTATAGAGGGGGATGGAAATCGGTGTGTCTCACACGGTACCATTATTTAATCCCGAGTGACATACTTTGAAAAAACTCTAAAATGTGAGCTGTGAGTTCCACACCCCCGCCCCCTTTCCCTATATATTATTGTTCCCTTGTGACCCCATATACTATTTATTTCCCCAAAAGATTATTTTTAACATTTTCTCATCGTTTCCGGAATCTTAAACTTCGTAAGAACATTTATTCGTTGGAAGCTTATTGAAACTCGGCATAAATTAGTGTGCAACTGTTCCCTTTGTCGCAGGTCGTGCAGCGCCGAGCGAGCCGCCGCCGACCAGGTAGCGACCAGGGAGACCCGCGTCTGACCCCTGACCCGTGCCCTGACCTCTGACCTCTGACCGTTGACCCTGGCCTCTGACCCCGCCCTCGCGAGCGACGGATATGACTAATTAAAGAACTGAATCAGGGGACCGATTCAGAAATATTAAAACTAAATCATTGGATGTTATCTTCAACAATCCATATTGGGATGTTTATTTTTATCTTTTAATTCCATTCAGTTTAAGCTTCACTTACAAAAGTGAAGCCCTCCGGCAGGCCGGTGAGCCCTGCAGGGTCACTCGCACGCTCGGAGCGACGTCTGTTACACAGTGCAAAGATTTGAACCGTCACTAATATAGATATATACAATCTCTGATACTTGATGAGTCACTCATTAAAGCAAGTCAGTGCAACGATAATTCTAAAACACAAACAACAATGTTACTAGTAGGTGAATGGTTGCACATCGCAGTCAAAGGTCAACTCTCCGGGGTGTGCGACGCGACGGTCACGTGGTCAACTTGATATAGCTTTAATTGAATGCATGGTTTTTATTTATATTGTAGTTATCACCAATATCGTAATAGTACGTGTCGATACAAGTGCGGAAACTGTATCATTTCCTCACGAGTCCCGGTTTGTCCAACAGGGACAATATAGTGGAAGTGACTAATCCGCACGAGCATCGAACGACACATTTTAATACATTTGCGAAAAATACAACAACAAAAGGTGTAATGTATGAAAAACAGATTAGTCCTTGGACAAGTAATAATTGATATTACATTTAAATTTAATTAATGTAAAATAGTCTATTCATAGAACGATGTTGTATATAAATCTCTATGATTTAAAAAATCCTTTATGCATTTGGATTTTATATGCACGAGCAAAACAAGCTCTAGTGTGGAAAATAATAACTTTCCGTAATCTTAACATACATGGAAAAATGTATTTTTGAGCAAGTGTATTGAAAATGAAATTAGATTTTAGACATTATTCGTTATAATATAAGAACCATTAGACTGATCTAAAAACTTTAATTCAGTAAGTAAGTGTCGCACTGCCGCATGTTTACAATATAGCTTAAGCTGTCGTAGTAGTAAGAGAACCAGTAGATATGTGTCGTCGTAGGTAGCTTGTACAGTCGCGGCCGGCGCACAGTGGCATGGACTGTTCTAATTATGGACAAATAATCAAAAATTTTAGTAAACTTGAACTTTAACTTCTCACTTCAAGGTTTTCTTATTATTAATTTTTTATTGTGCCCCGTCTAAAGGTGCGTCTTACAAATGGCACTACGTGACACCTACACCGACACGCCCATTAACTTTACTTTGTCGAAATAATTATGACATTACTCCATCATTATATCGGATACATCATTAACATGACTGATATTAAATTTTCAATAAAATTAATGTCTATTAATTTTGTTAAATCATAAATAAAAAAATCATAAAATAAATCCGTATAAATTATACCTTGAAGCCGAATGGATGTACCGACGCCACTTCGGAATATGGCCTAAGACTAGGATGGCCTTACACTTAACAGTCATATGTATGTATTTGTACGAATTTAAGTCGGAGGGTTTAGTTAATAATCATGACACAATAATTAAAAAATAACAGTGGTATTTGCGTAATGCTAGTAAAAATAAACTGTAAAAAGCAAAACATTAAACAAGAAAACGTTGATAGTGATTATTTATTTGTAACAACACATTATTACCTTATTGATGGAGCGGGAGTTAAATGGTTGAAGACGATACATTAAAAAGTAGTAATTGTTAACTTGTAATTTTGACTAGTAATGATATGTTTAATTTGTTTATATCAATACAAAAATTTCAAATCTAAAGAAACTTTCTTCACCTCAGCTGAATAATTCGTCTTAGTAGTGGTACGGTTAAAAGTACGATTTAAATGTAAATATATTAAAAGAGCTTTCATATTTTGATAGTAAGTCCATGAGGCCGGCCGCGCCGCTGCTTACATTATTTGTATTTGTTGTTTGTTTGTTATAACACACGCTACTATTTTGATCGACTTTATTAAATCATTTGTTAAGAGGCTGTGTGTCATGTAAGACGGCGCCGTTTGGGGCATAATTAGTAATATACCTTAGCGTAATATACATATCAATGGTGTTGTAGTTTAAAACAAATTGCCTTTAAGAACGAACTCAGTTATTATATGACTGACTCGACTAAATAGTTGGTGCTCTTTATGATGTGATAATGTTGAATAAAAGCTCTCATAATTATGCATGTTTGTGTTTAATTTACGCTTCTGTTTTAACAACGAGTGCGTGTGTGCGTACGTGCGTACGTACGTGTGTACGTGCGTGTGTGTGCGTGCGTGACGTAACGGCCAGGTGTCGCGCTATATATACTTGGTGAAGGTGCATGTTGAAGGCGGAGTTGTGTCTTGGTGCTTAACCATTGCGATGTAGTAGCAACTCATTTTGCTTTTCATTTTACATGTAATATAAAAATTAAAAAAAAATCTCTTTAATTCAAACTTTGTTGACATATTTGGCTAAAACATTTATAAAATTTGCCCGCTCAGGTATTTACAGAACTGTTGGGACTAATCCGTCCAGATTTATTAAGATCGTCTAAACTGAATGGCGTTGGAGCGATGGTTTAGTTACACTGAGTCAAAGTACAATTTTAGTCATGTCTATTATAAAGTTGCCAGTTTAAGTGAAACGACGAATGAGTTGCTTTCATATTTCTTGATATAGCACCACGTAACAGAGCGTCCCTCTGTCGCTATTACTTCTATCCTATAAATATAAAACAAAGCGGAATGAAACTGACAAATTAAATATTAAACCCTGTCGGTATTATATTCACTTGACATCTACTTAAACCACTGCAACTGCTGCTCCTCCGCTACGCTCGGCTGAGATCCGCGATTCACGCGTGCAGATTTCTTAACCCCTATTTTCATAAGGTAGGCGGAGAAAGTATACATACACTTTTATAAAAATAACCATTATATATTTCTCCCGCTCACACCTATAATCTAGCCCAAATTAAGCGTCGTAAACAGCTCTGTATTATGGATACTAGATAAATATCAGAAATTTATTTCATAAACATACAAGCATCCACGCCCAGTGTTCAAATATTTGTATGATGAGTATGTACATTCCTCAATCTGGGATTCGTTTCCGGAGCCTCTTGATAAGTAGACAGCGGACCGGACAGCACCGGTCATGTCATCAACACCGCACCATTCAAAACCCAATACATTTTTTAGTTTGAGTATTTAACTTGAATAGTCAAACCAGAAAGTTAAAATTGAATAATATATCAAAGATCCTGTCGGTAACCTTTCATTACTAACCCACACATTTTGAGCTGATTTTAAATTATTGTGGCTAGAATCTTAATCAGGTAGAGATTTCCCTTCATCTCGGACGGGTTATGGAAGTGTTGTATCGTGGCAGGCGACCGGGAGACAGAGGCCGTCTCCAACAATTACACAATACAATAGCAGTTTATAATCGACTTCCAAAAAGGAAGAGGTTCTATGTTCCGTTGTTTGTATTTTCAATTCAGTTGAGTGCACAGAGGTCCTACGTTCTCACTTCTGGCAACACTTATAACTGAATAACCGCGGTTTTAAGTAACACTAGTAAATTATTGCATGGAAGTCGGTGATGGTGGTGGTGTTATCTGGTTTGCCTGTAGGGCCATAAATAAATATGTTCGATAATATTATTATTAATTTTCCTGTAAATACAGGCCATTTTGATATGTAAAGGAACTTTGGCTTAATTAAGTTGAATAAGCTTTTTATGTTGTGATGATGAGAGTTAGTGACAATTGCCGCCTGTGGCTCGCAGGTGTCGCCGCCCCCTGGCGCCCCCATTGCCCCCGCTGCCTCCGCTGCCCCCTTTGCCCCCGCTGCCCCCGGCGGCCCAGCCGCCGTATCGGCGCCAGCAAGGTACGTCCCCGCACATCGTCCTGGTGGTAGCCGGCTGTTACTGCTCGTCACCACCACATATATATTCTGTTCATTATAGCTTACTCAAGCCCGTTTAGCAAGGAAAATACCTTTAATATATCAATCCTTACCAGGCTGACGACATCTTATTCATTGAATATCCATAGTGTCTGGTTTGTGTGTAGTTTTGTGGATATTTAGACAAGCATTATCATGTTTTCCTTACTTCAACAAAAACAGTCGCTGAGTAGCGACATTTTTGCACTTCTGTAGCTGAAACAATGTATTTTGATTGTTCTATTGTTCAAATTTTGTCTTTAAATAATGTCCTATTTAGATTATCTATATTATCTATCAATGTATGGTGGTGTGTCGTTTGTAGCCGGCGACTGGCCGAGAGCACGCCCGATCTGGTGTTGGACCTGCCGGCTCGCTCGTTGGCCGCCGGAGTACCCGGAGTACCCGGAGTACCCGGAGTACCCGGAGTACCCGGAGTAACCGGAGTACCCGGCGTGGTCGACGTCGGCGACGGCCACACGACCGCGCCCGACGACCGCCCGACGGAGTCCGACCGCGACCTCGACCTCGACCCCGACCCCGCGCCTGCAGCCGCAGCAGTACCCGCCGCTGACTCGGCCGACACCTTCCTTCACAACAGAGACACACTCAAGAAAAAACCCAGGTTGGATTTTGTTATATTTTTTGGATTGTTCTAGCGTTCTTCTTTTTGAATAGCGATCAATAATTCAATGCGCTAATTGCCAAATAATTAAACTTTTCACCGCTATGTATATTATACATTCGATTGTGTCATCTTGCAGGCGAACGAGCGCCGCGGAGGACAGCGGAGGCGAGTGTGTGTGTGAAGGGGGCGAGCCCTTGGGGGTTACGGGTGTTACGGGGGTCGCGGGGGTCGCTGGGGGCAGCCCGGTGCCGGCGCGGAACACGGCGCGCGTGGCGGCCAAGTTCGCCGACCTGACGCTCACGGGCGGCTCGCTGAAGCCGGCGCTGGCCGCCAAGCCCGCCCTGCTGCGTCGGCCCACGCCGCACCCGCACCCGCGCCCGCCCCCCGGCGCCGCCGCCCACGACCCCGCCCCCGAGCCCGCCCTGGAGCTGGCCGCCCGCCCCGCGCTCCCCGGCCTCTGAGCAGCTCGGGTACACGGAGGTGGTGCTGAGGGTCTCGAGGTGGTCGTCCCGCGTCGCAGGAAGCGCCTGCCGCTTGCTCTCTCAGACACTTGACACGTGGAGGTTTCCACGCCAATAAAGTTAGCATAGTAAGTGTGTATCGTTCTATACCTGTACGTGTATATGTTTATTTTTGTATGCGGCGGATGCCGGCGCAGATGTGAATATTTTTCTACAAGTGTTGAGGCGAGCCCGCCGGCGGCCTCTCATATTATAATATGAATCTATGGACGCTTTACCTATATATTGTCGTACCTGTAAACGCGTACTCAATAAAACAGTATTACCGACGACATCTGATTTTCATTTTCGTTTATACAAAGCGACCACTACGATTAAGATCGGTACAGAAAAATATCGCAAATTTTCTAAACAACACAACGCAGATTACAACGCGTCTCTTCGCGTGCATACATATTGACACAATAAATTGCAACGAATAAAATTTGTGTTGCGCTCTTACTGTTATTTCCTGCTTCATGGCTACGTCTGGGTTATTTTGATTACCAGGCGTTTAGTTATGACGCGTTTTGACAAAAGATTATGTTCTCTTTTTAAACCCCATTTAATTTTTTATATTTATTCTATATTTCTTATAAATTAACAAACACTAAAATATTTTGATTGTTTGGTAACCCGTTTGAGGCGAAGACGTCTTCCAATGACTGCCTTTGTGTTCCTCCCAGCGAGCACGTGGCCAGCCATTGTGGCGCTTGCCTTGTGGCCCTTTTCATGAAGTGACCGATATCTAATAGTTATGTGCCTTATCTTTTGTACTTTCATCAAATTAAGCATACTCCGTACCATTACCCGTTGGCATGAAACTATTTTATCAGAAACTGATCTTCAGTTTGTCGTTGACACCTTACCCAACACTCGTAGTCTTTAGATCGAAGCGAGAAGATGGTATAATCGACAAGAGCTCCTCAGAACACTCGCTGTTTTATAGTCGGTAGAACGCGCTAAGTGTCACAATATTGTGACTCAACTAGAGAGCTCAAGATAATAAGTAACCTCTGTGCCGCGGATGATGCGGATCGCGCGACGCTGGCAACCTATCTAAAGCATCGGGTAGGTACTTGGCGGAACCTTCCCAGAGAGCGAACAATACTCAAAGCAGGGACGTACTTGCGTCTTGTATAGCAAGTTCAGTTATTTATTTATTTTGACAATATATTTCGGACAATAGTGACAAGACAGTACGTTTGAAAAGCTGAGCACAATGGCAGAGTATACTCTTCGATCTTCTGTCTCACCAGCCGCGTATGTTTGTGGTCTATGGTACTAAAGCCTTTTCGGAATCCAGCTGTTCGAATAACGACATGTCATACAAAAACACTTTCTGTCGAATGTATCATCGGTCGAGTGTGGAAGGTCGACCTTAAACGAGGTATGTAATTGACGATACGGTCCCTAATACCCTGATACTTTAGAATAAACTTAAGAACACTTAAAAAAGATACAAATAATGAGAGGAACAAGAAACTCATTTAATATCCATCTCATTAGGCTTATATACATCAAGATGAAAACTTTAATAGCGTGATTATCGAAACGATAACGCCATCGCCATCAAAATACTCTGACATCAATCTAAGACGACTTGTAACATGCCATATTTGAAAAGTTACTTCTGAAAGTGACTTCAAAACGTAATAACGTTTGTTAGACTAAACCAATTTTAATGAAATAAAGACAATAAGAAAATGAAATAATTTAAATTTTATTTATAACCATTAAAAATTCAGTAGTTTTGGTTTGATGCCCTTACAAACCCGAACCAATAATTTTTAAGATGTCAGAAATGTGGTTTTTTATTTTCCGACCCCAAACTATTAAAAAATGCCAAAAAAAATGCCCCCAAAATTAGTGAACTGTGTCTGTATTTCTCTTTTTGTATTAACTTATGTACAATAAAGATATATTCTATTCTATTCTATTTTTATTTGCAATGTACAGACAGGCGATTCTTTCAATTTATTAAAAGTATACATGAACAGGAACGTAAAAAAAAGTTTTAGATTAGGGATTAGGTATTTGTGTTCTAAAAAGGTATCTGTTCGAGGTACCAACCGAACATTTAACTTTGCGTCAGCATGCTCAGCAGTGAGGCCAACATGCACCGTCGGCAGTTTACACATATGTGTACAGTGGAACAATAATATATATATATATATATATATATATATATATATGTAACAACTTATGTACAATAAACCCGATTTAACCATCCGTGTTGGGTCTCATTTTACCTACTTCCTTGAAGCAGTTCCTATAATCACTATGCCGCTCTCAAGGCTACCCCTTGGAGTGGCTTCCTAACATCCTATCTTTGTTGTCCAGACTTACCAGGGTGGCACAACCAACCACTCGCGGCCCGCTGGTACAGTGTCACAGTATATCGTGAGCAGACTTGAAACTTTAAACGTTACCTTTTTTAAATAAAAATGGCAAAGTATATTATCGGCCATATGATTGTTAATTAATTTAAACAAAAATAAAATAATCTAAAAAGTTACTTCCAATGATCGTGTGCAAAGTGAAGAGAACTTTCGTCGTATTTTTTATAGCAGAAACCAGTGCGATAATCTAATAATTTTATTATTATAGTCAACTGTAATAAATATTAGACAATAATATATTTCTGAGTAACGGTGTTACGACATGATTACATCTCTATCATACTTACCTAACTCCTCATACAGTCCTATTCCATGTGATATATTTCTAACGGACTTTTTGGGAATTCGTTCATACATTCATAGTTTCATTATAATGCAGTATGAAACAAACTATTTAAAATGAAACAATGTACTTAATACATAGTAATATAATTCCCTTTCACAACTTATAACAATTTGTACAGAAGTTGTCGAACAACTTATACTTTCTGAAAAGTACTCGTTATATTTCATTTAAAATTAAAAATATGACCTCGTACTTTATCGCATGCTCCTCTCACCGATCTTCGTGAGCGGCCTACATCCAACATCGATCCCTCAAAACGATAACAGAGAGCTAAGTAGGTGGAATTGTTTCTAAACTAAGTCGCAGCCGTCGCCGGCGTCGGTGCTCGTCGGCTAGTAGCGCAGGCAGTGGTCGTGGTGCACGCCGTGGTGCTCGTCGGCTAGTAGCGCAGGCAGTGGTCGTGGTGCACGCCGTGGTGCTCGTCGGCTAGTAGCGCAGGCAGTGGTCGTGGTGCACGCCGTGGTGCTCGTCGGCTAGTAGCGCAGGCAGTGGTCGTGGTGCACGCCGTGGTGCTCGTCGGCTAGTAGCGCAGGCAGTGGTCGTGGTGCACGCCGTGGTGCTCGTCGGCTAGTAGCGCAGGCAGTGGTCGTGGTGCACGCCGTGGTGCTCGTCGGCTAGTAGCGCAGGCAGTGGTCGTGGTGCACGCCGTGGTGCTCGTCGGCTAGTAGCGCAGGCAGTGGTCGTGGTGCACGCCGTGGTGCTCGTCGGCTAGTAGCGCAGGCAGTGGTCGTGGTGCACGCCGTGGTGCTCGTCGGCTAGTAGCGCAGGCAGTGGTCGTGGTGCACGCCGTGGTGCTCGTCGGCTAGTAGCGCAGGCAGTGGTCGTGGTGCACGCCGTGGTGCTCGTCGGCTAGTAGCGCAGGCAGTGGTCGTGGTGCACGCCGTGGTGCTCGTCGGCTAGTAGCGCAGGCAGTGGTCGTGGTGCACGCCGTGGTGCTCGTCGGCTAGTAGCGCAGGCAGTGGTCGTGGTGCACGCCGTGGTGCTCGTCGGCTAGTAGCGCAGGCAGTGGTCGTGGTGCACGCCGTGGTGCTCGTCGGCTAGTAGCGCAGGCAGTGGTCGTGGTGCACGCCGTGGTGCTCGTCGGCTAGTAGCGCAGGCAGTGGTCGTGGTGCACGCCGTGGTGCTCGTCGGCTAGTAGCGCAGGCAGTGGTCGTGGTGCACGCCGTGGTGCTCGTCGGCTAGTAGCGCAGGCAGTGGTCGTGGTGCACGCCGTGGTGCTCGTCGGCTAGTAGCGCAGGCAGTGGTCGTGGTGCACGCCGTGGTGCTCGTCGGCTAGTAGCGCAGGCAGTGGTCGTGGTGCACGCCGTGGTGCTCGTCGGCTAGTAGCGCAGGCAGTGGTCGTGGTGCACGCCGTGGTGCTCGTCGGCTAGTAGCGCAGGCAGTGGTCGTGGTGCACGCCGTGGTGCTCGTCGGCTAGTAGCGCAGGCAGTGGTCGTGGTGCACGCCGTGGTGCTCGTCGGCTAGTAGCGCAGGCAGTGGTCGTGGTGCACGCCGTGGTGCTCGTCGGCTAGTAGCGCAGGCAGTGGTCGTGGTGCACGCCGTGGTGCTCGTCGGCTAGTAGCGCAGGCAGTGGTCGTGGTGCACGCCGTGGTGCAGCGGCGCGGCGTTCTCCTTGTCGCGCGCGTAGTGCGGCGCCGCGGGGGCGGGCGGCGCGGGGAACTCGCCGCCCAGCGCGCCCTCGTACTCGTCGCCCGACCCGTCCGACGCCTCCAGGTACCCGAACAGCCGCGCCGCGCCCGCCGCGCGCGTCTCCCGCCGCCGCCCGCCCGCCCCAATGCCCGCGCCCGCCCCCGCCCCCGCCCCCGCGCCCGCCCCCGCCACGGTCGCCGCGCTCGCGTCCGCCGCCGCTGACTGCGCGCCGCCGTCCGCCGCGCCCGCCCCGCTGCCGCCGGCCGCGTACGATGCGCCCGATACGCGGCCGACGCCCGACGGCACCTTCAGGTTCCGGCTTTCGATGTGGCTGTGGGTGGAGACATATAATGTGAAACCGATAGGTATAACGTATCCTCATATATTCTCCGACGTTGAAGTAAAGATTTTCTTGGCTTATAGTGTGGGGTAATTTATTAGTTAAATATTAACGTTGAACTTTTCTTCGTGGTGAGTGACCTAACTATAGAGTGAAGGAATGTTTTAACCCGAAAAAGAGAAGAGTCAAGTTTTTGAAATCCGTCACTTAATACTACGTACGTACCTATCTTCCATTTTCATCTATCGATTTCTATCTTTTTGCATACCATTGTAACATTAGCCAAAGTGCCAAACAAAGGGACAGACTCACTGAGCGTCGCGCAGATGGTGCGCGAGCTGCATCTGGTCGTCGGCCAGGAAGGGGCACTTGCCGCACGCCTTCTTGTTGTGGACCTTGTGCACGTGCGTGGCGAGCCGCTCGGCACGCGCCGCCTTGTACTCGCAGAGCGCGCACGCGAACGGCTTCAGGTGAGTGTTCAGGTGCCGCTTCAGGCACCAGTTGTCCACGCCCGACCACGTGCAGTAGCAACACGCGTACCGTCGCTCGCCCTGCACGACGCGATAAGTGTCACGTTAGTATTCTTACGCGCACGGACTTACCGACTCCGCATCTCGTTCGACTGAGCAAATCGGACCTTTCTCCTTACTGGCGCTTGGGTTGGCGACGGAGTCGGCTGCTGTTTGTGGTGCGAGGGCTGCGGCGGCGGTGCGGCCTCGGCTTTAGTGAGCGGGGCTCGCTCCAGCTTGACGGGCGGAGCGGGCGCGGGCGCGGTGGCGGAAGCGGGCGCGCGGTATTCGAGGGCGGGCGCGGGGGCGGGCGCGGGCGCGGGCGGCGGCTCGGCGGGCGGCTTGGTGTAGTAGTGTAGCGCGGGCGCCGGCGCCGGCGCACTGGCGGCCGTCTGGGGCGGCGCCGGGGGCTTGGGCGCCGCGCGGCGGATGCGGTTGAGGTCGTACGGCTGGTCGCGGTGCATGCGCAAGAAGTGCTTCTTGACGTGGTCGGCCCGGTTGAACTGCTTCTGGCACAGATAACAGTGGAAGGGCTTCTCGTCGCGGTGTATGTTCTCATGGCGCGTGAACAGGTCGCGGCGGTCGGTCGCGTACGGGCAGGAGCCGCACACGTACCGCTTGCCGGCCTCGCCCACCGCGGCCGCCTCCGCCTGTATTTGCGCTGTCTCGGCGCTCGGGCTATTTCGTCGTTCATTACGAGCCTCCACCTGCAAATCATCACAATCATTAACGAAAACTCGAAAGACTTAATATAAAAAAGCAACATGTGCCTAATAGGTTTGAGTACAGGAAATATAGCCACCTTATTTTTAAGCCGCTGCAGGTAGCGGGTGAGGTCGTCGAGCGCGGGGTTGTCTCGCAGCAGGTGGTCGGCGGCGGCGGGGTCCGAGTGGTGGTCGCGCGCCAGGTGTGAGCGCACCCCTCGCGCCCACCCCGACGCAAACCCGCAGCCCCCAACGGGACACTGGAAAGCTCGCGCCTGACAAAAAAATCATTATTGTTATGGAATTTAATCATCAGTAAAGTGAATTTTTACTTTTGCTGCAATCGTAAAGTTGCAAGTGCGATCCGATCTTTATTGTAATTATTGACGAATGTATACTTCACTTCTAAGTTCAACGTTAACATTGAGATGATCAATCAATCGGCTGGGACGTGAACCGGTACATAATTATTACTTGTATGTGATATGGGGGACACTGTCATGCATATACATGCAATGGGTGAGTTTATTTTTAGTAAATAGGCTATATCACCAGCTACGACCGCTGATGATATCAGCCTACAACACACCTGCGAGTGAGTACCGAGCCAGTGCTCGGCGATGCGCGCGAGGAAGCCGACACACTCGCAGTCGGCGCACTTGAAGAGGCGCTGCGCGGGGTTGTAGGAGGCCACGCGCGAGTGAGCCCACGCCAGAGGCTCCTCCGCCGCCGACCACCGGTCCTCTGCGCTGGGGTCGATTCGAGGGGTGAAATTTGCCTAATGAAAAATAATACAATAAAAATATATCAGTACAGTCATTCATTGGAAGTATTGAACCTTTGTGATTTGATCACTGAACCAGTTGGTCGAAATGATTTAGTCGGTTCTCACTTGTAATATTCCTGGCGGGGGGAAGCCGTTCTGCATGAGCGCGGCGAGCCCCCAGGCGGTGATGTGCTCCTCGGGGCGCAGGTCGTCGTCGAGGTCGCGCTCGGCCGCGGGGAACTCCACGCCCACCACGCCGCCCACGCCCACGGCCTCCTCGCCGTACAGCTTCTTCGTGATCTCCTTGAACATGTCCTCACAGTCCATCGTCAGCGACGCCACGCTGCCCACTCCGGCACCACCCTCCATTATTACTGATAATTGCTAAAAAAAAATATCTATATGATGAAAAGATTCGACCGTCATATCCAACACACACGCCAGTATTATGCTGCATTGTATATTTTCTACAAGCTTTTTTAACATCCCTTCCTCGTGACTATGGAAAATAATCGTTCCCGATTGAGCAGATGTCTATAAGTTGATAGCTTTAATTATTTTATTTCAATAATTCATGACGATACTGCAATTTTGTCAAATACATAATGTAGCCACCTAACTCTCCAATTGATACCTACTTAGATACATAGATAAATATAAATAATTTTGCTCGAACACGCAGATATTATTTAGGGTAGATAAAATTAATGAACAGAAAAAATATTGATTATTGGATTGACAATGCATCCCCATTGTCAGTTTGATCCTCATGATCGGAGCGGGCGGCGAGTGCATCACGAGAGTCATCACCGCGAGCCCTTTATGGTTTTATTGTTTGTAGCGTCTGGTAGGCAGCCCTAAGCTCGCTGCGGGATGCTGCAGCGGACACCCGGAGCTTCTTCCACCCACGGCCCCGGCCCCGACCCCCGCCCCGGCCCCGCCCGCTGCCCCATGCACCACCCCCTGCACCCACCACGCCATGGAAGGGCCTCATGCGAGGACTGTCGACACACGTATACTCTGATCACGGCACGGGCAGCATCCCGAGCGAGCCCGCAGTGGCAGCGCACTTGAGAGCACTCGTGGACGTGCCCCTGTGACCGCTCTGTGGGGGCTCATGGTGCTTATTGTTGGCAACGTTGATACACTCGCCTCCTTTTATAATATATAGTAGGACTTTATGTCGATTCAATTATCTAACTATGCATATATTGTATACACGATACGTTATTTATCTATAGTAACACGTTTCTAGAAACGATGAAGTTTCTGTTCATAATATTGCTTCCTTTATTGTGGAGCAACTATGGACAAGGAGACAAAGCTTATCCCGATAAAACCGTATTATGGAGCGATACAAACGGAACAAATCGAGGGCAGCCCTGACACCGCTCGCGGGCCGCTATGGTTGGGCGGCTCTTACGACATTGTAATTATGGGAAATTCATTGTATTAGTGTACCCAATTTTCCATTCGACAAAATTTTAAAAGGTTTGACCAATATTTCCCTAAAATTTTTACATATATTTTTATATATTTTATCAAATACGTTTATTAGCAATAAGTTTATAATTAAGAGTTATTACGGTTATTCTTAGATAAAAACAATAAATATTTTTTTTTTGAATATTGGTAAATATAATGTAAGACTAAGTTAACCATATAGAACGGACCGTAGACATGGCGGAGAACAATAACATGTTATTACAACTATTTACAGATGTTGGAAGTTACATGTAATTAAATAACATCATCATGTCACGTGTGTGGACGCTTTCATACAAAATTATATAACAGTAAAAGTTAAGAACAACGTGAACGAGAGGCTGTCGGTATGTTTAGACCGTTGACCGGGGAACGGAGCGGTGACGTCGAGTGACGCGGCATTCAACCGACACCCTGTTACAATGACGTATGTAATTATCGATAAATAGGAGGCAGAGATTCGGTGGGGCGGCGCGGGCAGGCGGGCAGGCGGGGGGTGGGGGCGGCAGCACGACGAGCCACGGAGCCAGGCGATGTACCTACCTAGTGGCTGCGTCGAGCGATGCGCCCGCGGCACGACGAGCACGTGCCTGCACGCGCTGCGGCGTGGGTCGTCGGGCGTCGGGCGTCGGGCGCCGGGTGCCGGGCGTCGGGCGCCGAGCGTCGGGTCCGGCGGGCGACAGTGTCCCGCGCGGCGGGCCGGCCGCGACTGCCGCCACCCGCCCCCGTCGCTCCGCGCCGCCCATCGATCGCCCGGTCCCCCTACCCTCCTTCGCCCACCGCCCCCCGCCAGCCCGCACCCATTCACTAGGCACTCGTATTGACCGAGTACCTAGCTACCTGGATAAGTACAGCCTTCGCTTTTCTTTGTACTTAACGTTGAATTTTTTTTTTTTTTGTCCAAAGTATTTATAAGAACAATGAAAAAGTCTCATGTCATTCAGTACTTATGGGTTATGAATGTAATTTGGCTATTTTAATAATTTTAATATTGATTGCCCCTTGTCGTCGTACTAGACCTGAATCAATTACAAATACTTCCTTCAGTGATTGAAATAAGATTGAAGTGTATTGTAATTAATTTGGTATCAGTGTACATACTTGAGCTCTTTTCTATTATAAAATGTGACAAAATTCTCCCTCATTACTTTGTTACAATATTTAAAACAACAGTGACAGTACGGTAAACAACGACCATCGACATAAAACTACAATACAAATGCAGCGATGAGTACAGGCGGGCTGTAGCCTGTAGTTGTAGCATGCCGTAGCTCGTAGCACTACGGGCGTAGCGTACCACCCTCTACGCACCCCGTGAGGAAGGATCTCCTCGTATCTTCCCGTAGCAACAAAAATAGGGTTCCCTATTTTGTGTAGCTACGATATGTTAATTTATAACAGTTGTAAAGTACGCAGTTCATGTTTATAAATTAATACAATATTATTGTATTACAATATAAAACATGAAATGTTACTAATATGACTATAAAATGGATCATCGAACTCTCCTAGCGCCTGACGTCTTAGCTCGTAGTTATGTATCGACTTATTAATGTATATTATTTAAAATTTATGCTATTATCATTATCCATTTATAGTGTTAACAATTATTATATATTTTTGAAAGTTAAGTTAACAACTTGTCACTGCATCACGTTATATATTTTAACTTCCTTATTGGCCGACTGTCGCTTAATATATAATAAATAAAAAAGAAACATTGCAAGCGATCGACCGAATCAATACGAGCACCGGCGTTCACTGGCATTTATCGGAGAGGATTCATCTTCTCCACTCATACCGATAGCTGGCTACTATCCAGGCACAAAGCTGAGCAGGTAGACCGTACGCTGAGTGTTTGGGCAGAAGCCCGCAATAGTTTCCCCCTGAGATGCATTTACACCGAGAAATGTAAAAATAAGAGAATAGTGCACTGTAAATATATTTTGATACTCTTTTACTTCGAAATAGTTTCATATCATAAGGAAAATGAAGTTACAACAAATTTATCAAGTGTGAAATGGTTACCATTGCCGCAGCGTCGGGTGTGCTGTAAGTTTGCTCACGCCCGCATATAATGTTTACATCGAGACACTGACACTGGACACAATATGTATATTATTAAATAGGACCCAACATTGCCATTATAATTAAATAAAACCTGACGGTTGTCGTGACCTGACCGTGATAACTAAAAGTAAGTCGTAAGATATCTGAACGCATCACCTAACTACTCTATGATCTATTGATTCGAGAAATACTGTTCAAACATACGAACCATACAACCATCAATCATTATGACAATATTTCGACGAAATTCAATGTCAGTGAAACCAATATTTAATCGTTATAGCCGCGAATAAGTCTACAATAACTAAATATTATAGCTCAACAAGTGTTAGGAATGACGAAACTTTTACATCAGATGATTGGAATACATACGATTCAAGTCCTAAAGATGGACATCTTGATTAAGATAAACTAACAAAATAAAAAAATAATAATAGTAAATAATGAAGTATTCGTAATTAATCACTTTAACTACATATTTGTAGTCTGTCCTGTGTAGGTCGAGTTCTATATGATTTAGGCATCAATTGTAAGTTACTTCATGGTTTATGATCTCAAATACAATTACCAATATAATAAAGATATAACGGTAACAGCGTAACTTATAAAAAAAACGTTGACCAGCTGACAAGATACATTTCTATTTGTTATAATTTTGAGAAATGATTAATATTGGAAGTAATTAAGTGTCTTAGAGCATGAGCGAGCAGTGTCGTCTATATACGACATACCTACATTAAAATGGTTTTCTTTTGTGGTCTCTGACAATTTGTGATCCAAATACCTACTATTTCAACTGAAGTAAGAAGCTTCGAGAAATAGATTTGACATCATAGCCGCGAGTTGAGCACCACTGAATCTCCAGTTCAAGATTTGATAGGTGGTGTACGCATTAATTATTTTATTAAAAACGTTACATCGAAATGTTTAAGCGAACCGGGCAAGGCGAGGGCCTCCATAACTTACTAATCGATGATAGCGATTTGATTACGAACGTCGATTATCACGGATCGGTGGGATTTAGACTAAATCGACATTCACCTCGATCGATTGAATATGTCTGGTCGTCATCGTGCAGCGGCGTCAGCGGGCGCCGACGAGACGTCCGTGCCCGCGGCCGGCGGCCGTCACTCCGGCAGCCGCCGCCTCCGGGCGTCCGCCGCTCGATGCCACGCCGCGGATGCGTAATCGTGATCGCATTCGACGAGACGAGCATCGGGCGGGCGGCGCGCGCAGGCGGGCTGGGCGGGCGGCGGCGATGCGGGGCGGGGGCGGGGGCGGGCGGCGCGCCGCGGTCGATGCTCAGTCGCGCCCCGACCGCGGCCCGCGTCCGTGCAGCCGTCGCCGCCGCCGCCGCCGCCGCGCGCTCGCCGCATGCCGCGCGCGCGCCGCCGCTAGCGCCGGCGTGGCCGGCGAGGCGCCCGCCGCCCGTCGGCAGGTGAGCGCCGGCCGCAGCCGTAGCCGTAGCCGTAGCCGTAGCCGCATCAGCCGCAGTGAGCCCTCGGCCGAGCGCGCGCACGGCCAGCGGACAGAGCGGCCATCAATGAGCGCGCGTCCTATAAATACGCGCGTGGGCTCGATCCGGCACGCCGCGGCCCCCGCCCGCCGCCCCCGCCCCTGGCCCTGCCCCGACCCCCGCTCCCCGCCCGGTGACCCTCACCTACTACCCTCCAAACGCTATTTATTTTCGGGCCACATCTCGCATCACTGTATTCTCTGCATCTCGGAGTTCCTCGATCGACCAGGAAACAGATTTTCGCGCGTAACGCATCCGCGTATCGAGTTAGAGTCGCTCTCCGACCAGTTACGAGTACCGGATTGAGTACTGGATTGCACCGTGACGAATATTTACCTCTCGTTCGCGTCGATACGTGTGCGAGAGAGATATTGAACTGTGAACGTCTAGTCTCTAAACAAGAAACTCTAAGAGTTCCGCATACCAAACCTACAACTGTGACCGTCTTAGGGCCAGCCGTGTAGCTCCCTAGTGTCCGAGTCGATGTTCCGACATTCGGAGGCTCCGTGTGATAGCGAACAAAACCAATGTATAGACTCTTTATTTATCTCGCCGGCCAGTGGCGAACTTTTACAAGAATCAAAGCCTTTTAATCGTGTAATGTTATGTGATGTCTAATTTGGACATTAATAAAGGCTCAGGCGGCAGACGACTCAAGATGGCCCCGTGACGAGTGCCGCCACCAGTACGCCCTTGCTTGTCAATGTGTTCATTGTTGTCGCTCATATTATCAATTTAACAAAGTTGCTCCGCTGCTAGAGAGTGCACGTATATATAACTAACGTATTCAGTAGGATGTCATACATATTAAACAATAATCAAAGCTTAATGAGTATCACACAAATTATATCGTTCTAAAAATACATTGATTTCATGCGGCTGCATTAAAATTTCATTAATAAATGATATGAAATTATAATTAACATATATTTTTAGAGTAATATAACTACATAAACATATATGTGGCTTGAGCGCAAGTGTAAGACAGCCACCTTGCATTGCGTTCCCACAACGTCCGTGCGACGAGATCGATACGAGGACGCGACCGCGCGGCGACCGCCCGACGACCGCCCGCCGACCGCCCGACGACCGCCCGCCGACCGCCGACTATACTACCTATACCTACATAGTACTGTAGTTACCTGTACCCTACTTACAATAACACGTCATAAAACTGTTGTTGAAGTTGTCACCATTGACAAAAATGGTTCATAAGGCATTTATCAATAATGCAAATGATTGAACATTGACAACAACTAGGTGAGTGGCCAATCCCAAGTTAGCAGTGCTACGGCTTCGGTTACTACTACTACTACAACGGGTTGGGCCGGTTGGCATCACAACACTTGGGTCTGCTTAGAAATGTACAAAGTTTTATATAGAGTTAATAAATGGATCTGCTATAGATGTACACGCACAGATACTCGTATTATATATGTTCTATACATGTGGCACTGATGTCTTCAACAAGTTGACCAACTCGTACAAATTTAAAAGAAAGAAACATTATTTATTAGTTCATTGTTCATTTGCATCGTTATTTCATCATCAATACAAAGTATAAAAAATTTGTTGTAGTCAAAGTTAAAATACATTAATTCAGTGTAGGTACATATACAATGTTAACTGTCATACATCCTCGTATGACAGTTAACATTGAACAATACAATTATGATACTAGAAAGTATTGAGTTACATGTAATAATAGTTAAAAAATTTATAATTCGAAAACTCCCAGCAAATTTTACTATAATATCTGTCAATGAAGTTTTGATCTAATGTACCTATACACAAGTTATAATATTATATGCAAGGACAATTTAAGTCTTTTTATTCGATACTGTGTCATACAGCCGTCTGTACTGTGCCATATAATGTAAAGTAGATTAGATGAGTTCTTTTCAACAACAGTACCCGACAGGCGGGACAGACACAGCCACAGACACGGTCAGGCAGTGTTCGTCCGACAGTGTCCGAGACGGTATCGGTGCGCGTGCTGTGTTACAGATGTGCAGCCTGGCGGGCCTGGCGCGCGGCTGCCGGGGCGCCCCCCCGCCCCCGCCCGCGCCCCCGCGCCCGCCCCCGCGCCCGCCCGCGCCCGGCGCCCGCTCCTGCTGCCTCTGCTGGTGCTGCTGCTGCTCCTGCTCCTGGTCGGTGCCGCCCTGCACACATCTCTCGGCGGATGGTTTTGAATATTTTGACATTTTGAACATGTAGACATTTTGAATATATCACAAATGATAAGCGAAACCATCCGTAGATTGATTACTCAAACACAATATTATCGGTTCACCGTATGACGAAGCTTTGAACTATCGAAGGTCTGACTGCGAACAGCAGAATCATCACCTGACTTGATAAGATAATAATTTAATGGCGAAAAGTCCTTTTGCCTAAAACACAACTCTCCGCGTCCGCAACATTTGACAAAACCATAAAATATCTTCTGAAAGGTGTAGTGTCATACTCGCACGTTATCTTATTATCTGGTTCCGATTACGAAAAATTAAACCATATTCGTAATGATTTATTATTGACGGATAATAAGAAATTGGTCCGGAGAACGGAGGTGTTCTCCGGAAGGCCCCTTAAGATGTTGGGCCCGAATACATCTATTCCATTGCTAAGATATTATGGCTTAGTCTCCTCACGCATTTGTCCCATATACAATAGGGACATGCCGATAGTGCAACGTATATAGAGTATGTGTTAATAATGACCACAGAAGTACCACCCTCATTATTGAGTATGTATATGACATATATCTAATTTTTTCGTCTGTTATAATACTACGACAAAACTGACCCAGGAATTCTTCAATGCTTTTTTTTTTTATATTTATAATGCAGCTCTTACCAAAATATACATTGTTTTATACCAAAAAGAATCCTTTAAAATACTAATTATAATTTCCTTTGTTTCAGGGCTAAATGGTGAGTTTTGGTTAGTACGAGTACCGCGGTGTCGGCGGCATGGCTTCAGCGCGCCTGCTTGCTCGGACTTCCCGAGTGCTCATAACAAACAGTATATTATTACGAAAAACATAAAATACTAGAATATGTTTGGCCATGTTTTGTGCTGGAGAAATAATTAAATAATATTATTTTATCTAAATTGTGGCTCAGTGTCAGCATTTGAAACCTTTGTTACTCGAATCAAATGAAAATAAATTCAAAATAAAGTCCGGTACTTAACTTACAACGAGCACTTCAGTAACGAAGGATCTTAAGTCAGGTGTCACAAGTATGAAACCGTTCTAGAAGGTCCAATGGAACTGTTTACGTTAACTATTACTTTACTAAATATTAATATATGTACTAGAGAAGAAAAGAAAAACAAACTTGCCAATATCGTAAAAATATCTATTAAAAATTCTAATGTACCGTAATTTTAAATACAATTTAAAAAAAACTTTGGTGGTGACCCATTGGTTTGAGTGTTGAAGTAGGTGGTGTGACAAAACTCGACGATCATTGGGATACGTAGTAATGACGATGATGACGTCACTATGTCGTCATCATGGTCTCAACGGAGGTCTCCGCCAGCACCAACTCGAACAATATATGTCGCTTGTTCTTGTGGCATCTATCTGTTGGTTTAGTCGGCATGGCGTAGTGCTGCATACATATGTGACTATACTGGTATATAATGTCGAGTCGTCTGTGCCGAGGCTAGTGTCGTGGTGTGTGTGTTGTTGCAGCCTGGCGGCGCGCGGCTCGGAGCGCGGCCCCGGACACAAGCGCGGCGAGCCCGGCCTCGGGCCGCACGACCCCCTGCTGACGGACACCGACGCCGTGTCAGTACCACTGCACGCACACACGCACCCCGCACGTACCCCGCACGCACGCACAACACACATACACATATCACGACCAATATACTGATCATTAATTTTCATTTGATTCAATGTATTTGATGTCATAAAAGAAAAGATCATACAGGCAGACTACTCAACTGTTAAAAATCAAATATAATTGTAATAAATATAATCACAGCCTATTGCTACTGCGTGTGTGTGATTTGTGTGCTTGCTATTGCTTGGTAAAAATGTAATTAGTATTATAAAATTGAGTTCATAACGCAAAAACTTAACAAACAATCATTGACCGATGTCTGAGTGTGAGCACTCTGTATCTCTCTCAATTCATTAAAAATGATCGAAAGTCGTGCCGTTTGCGAAATATTTAATCGGAGGTTCTACGTTTTGATTGATATTTAAGCTGCGCAACAACAGAATTATAAATAATGAAACCGAATAAAACCAATTGTAATTGTAAATTTCTTTAATAATTTTACTGAACGTAATTCGTGGTGTTGCAGGCCGTCGCTAGAGGAGATCCAGAGCTGGGGGCAGTCGTTCGACCGGCTCATGCGCAGCGCAGGTCAGTGCTCGGACGCACAGTTCTCTGAGTCACAGTCTGATAGATCTATATCATTTGTTATATTTTAATGTAACGTTTACTAAAGGTAGGTTATCTCAATGCTCAATGCAGTTCAATGTTCGGTCGGTAGCTCGACCAATCGGTATTATAATCGTTCATAATACATTAAGTAGTCCAGTTAGGTATTTATGTTTAAAAAACAAAAATATAAATTAGACGGGATATTTTACAAAGGCCCGTCCATTCGTCTTATCACAATATAAGCGATCTCTTCCAAACAGTATAAATTAATTTATAGTTTTTTTTTTTTTTTTTTTTTTAGTATTGTGAAACTTAACGTCAATAATCTGTTGTCCTTATTGACAACAGTGGTCTGGGGGCACCGGGACCTAATACCAAGTAGTGTCAATGCCGTTGCGATGTGATTGTTGTGTTGTTTGTGTCGCCAGCCGGGCGGAAGGTGTTCCGCGACTTCTTGCGCGGCGAGTACTCCGAGGAGAACATCATGTTCTGGCTGGCGTGCGAGGAGCTCAAGCGTGAGACTGACCCTGACGCTGTCGAGGAGAAGGCGCGCTTCATCTACGAGGACTACATCTCCATACTCTCGCCCAAAGAGGTGACCAAGCATTCATACACGCATCAAAATATCTACCAGTGATACCGACCCATTGAGTGAGACATGGTTCGACATTCGCTCGCTCACTACACTAAAACCATAACAGCTTGCTTGCTTTCGATACTTAGTGCCTGAGCTTAAATCTTCAGGCGCCAAAGCTGTGCAACAGTCGCTTTAGAATATTCCATATTCGCCCGTACCGCGTGTCCGGCGCCCACTGAACCAAATCGGTTCTGACGTCTTCGAGTAATCGTGGAACAAATATAAGAAATAAATAAAAGAGGATTACTACGAATTGATAACCTTTTTACCTTTTTTGAAGTCTGTTAAAACTGAACAATTTTTTTTTTTTTTCTATTTGATCCACTGCCACTCAGTGCCAAGAATAAGAAATTTAGTTGTTGCCAGGTTTAGTGTTTGGTCTTCATTAATGTCAGCTATTTGCAATTTTTACTTCTGAGCTTCACAGAAGTGCTTGTTGTACACGGACGGTTGTTATCTGGTTTATCGTCTGTATGTTTCTCTGTAAGTGTAAACGGTGCATGTCGTTTTTTTTTTTTTTTTTAAGAAACAATAGAATACAGTTCCAAAAGGTCAAATAAATAAATTTCATATCATATACTCCTCATTACAATCATTGTAATCAATTAATTTTATTCAGTATATAATAATTTAACTCTGATATATAAAGGCACTCGGATTAGTATTCATGATGTCAATATTCATGACCTCAAATCATAGATCTCAGATCAGATCATAGTGTACACTGCCTGCAATCTACCTGTAGTAACACAACTATTGTTTTTGTCAAAACAGGGAATGGTAATAATAATAAATGTTGGTTTGTGTGCAGGTGTCGCTGGATTCCCGCGTGCGCGAGATCGTGAATCGTAACATGGTGGAGCCGACGCCGCACACGTTCGACGAGGCGCAGCTGCAGATCTACACGTTGATGCACCGCGACTCGTACCCGCGGTTCGTCAACTCGCCGCTCTACAAGACGCTCGCGCGCATCTCCAACGACGCGAGCTCGCCGCCCGCCTGCGCGACCGCGCCCGCTCCCGCGCCCGCGTCCGCGCCCGCGCCCGCTCCCGCCTCGACCACCGCGTCCGACACTTTCGGTCAGTGACCCCGGACGCGCTGGCGACCCGCGGGCCGTCGCGCCGCCTCGTTCCGCTGCCGATGACCCGATGACCGGGACGCTCCCCCTTTCGACGCCGTTCCGTTCGTAAGAGATTGCGGACAATTTTAGCGCGGCCTTCTGCGCGTTTTTTCTATTCTGTATATAGTCTCGACACACGTTGGTCAAACGGGTACTAATTTTGTATATAGTTAGTGTAAGTGTAGAGTAGGAGAGCGAGCGGCCGCCGCCGCGGCAGCTCGGCTGGTCCACCGTCTGCGGCCGCGCCGGCGAGACCGCGGCCGGCGCTCGTCCGCAGGCCCCACGACGCTACGACGTCACGACGTCACGACGCTACGACGTCACGACGTCACGACGCACTGTGCACACGCACGTTTCTAGTTAGAAGCAATAAATTGGTGGACCAATTGAGTTTGCCGGAGAGTCAACGAATAAAATTTGTTTTCATGTAAGATTGCGTTTTATTTCACCACTCTCGTTAGGAGACGTCTTGAGAATGTCTGCTTAGTCGGTAAGCAGATCATTATTTCTGCAGTTCTTGAATTGAAATCTGTCAAACTCACCCACACTGGGGTGTTTGCCACTACACCAGTATTTTAATGTGACACTGTGATGTACAGTTTAACCACATTTCCTCAATGTAAAACAATTTTCCTCCACATTGTTCCTCAACACAATTATTTTAAACATTCCTCATTAATCAATCCTTCACATTTGTAGTATTGGACTTGTTAAAGGTGTCTATTAAGAAAACAATTTTATAAAAAGGGCATTAGAAAACTATGTCTAATTATAACCCAATTTGACCGATAAAGTTGACCGATTGATTATATTCCTGATTTTAAAAACATAATTAATTCTTGAGGATTCTCTTCTTCTTCTTTGGGGTTTTATGGCGCTTTCTTAATAGATTCCGCCAGTATCGAGTTTTCTGCTTAGGTATATATTTTATAAAAACTATCTGGGCAAAGTGATATGATTGCACAAGGTATATTAATTGTGTATGAGAGGTTAAATGTAGAACTGTTGAATTATCTGAAAAAAAAAAAAAAAAAAAAAAAAAGACACAAATATATATATAGTAAATTTGTTAATAGATTAATGAGGACAAACGACTTATAATATAATTTTATTGGTGGTTAGATAGTCACACAGAACTGTAACAAATGGAGAATTGACATGTACAAGTAGGGATTTGAAGTTAATTGGTCTGGGGATGTATAGAGGGAGCAGATCATAAAGAGAGATGGCGTATCTAGAGCATTCAAAGAAAATATGATCTGTTGTTCCTTCGTCCAATCCACATTCACATAAAGAAGAGTCCTTGACCCTTATTTTGGCCAAATGTACCGGTGTGCATGCATGTCCTAACCTTAGTCGACAGATTGTAGAGGTGCAAGTTTTGGAGATGTTTTTATACTTAAAGTACCAGGGTTTACTTGGAATAAATTGTTGGATGTCGGAATAAAATTTTCCCACAACACAGCGGGACTCATTCCACTTAGTATTCCAAGCAGAAATCATCTGATGTTTGGACATTAATTTAAGGTCATGAGAGAACACTTTAAGATGTGAGGTACAACCACTGGTAATAGACTCCTTCGCCATACAATCGACTAATTCATTCCCCTCTATGCCTGAATGACTGGGGATCCAAGCCAAGCAAACTAAAAGACCTTGCTGTACGCATCTATGAAGGACACTCCTAATATTGAGGATGAGTGGGAAATTATTTTTAGATCGGAAGGGATTAGATGATATAGCCTGGAGGCAGCTTTTGGAATCTGAAAAGATGATAGTTTTATTAAGTTTATGAGATTCCACATATAAGAGTGCTTCCAACAGGGCAGTAGCTTCTCCAGTAAATATAGATGAGGCAGGAGGCAATTTGAAATTTAATATAATTTTGTATCTGGGAATCCATACAGCCGCGCCCACACATTTATCTTCATTAATCTTTGAAGCATCGGTATACATAACCAGCCAGTTATTCCAGAGGGTGTTTATGTGAAACTGTAACTGGGAGTTAGCAATGGGGCTGCCTTTATTTATATCGAGATCAAGGATTATTTTAGGCGGAAAGGTTAAAGAATGGAAGGAGTTCTCATATAGAGGATTTAGTACACACTGATAAACAGGGCTGGGAAGTCGAATGAATTTAACAAAACTGTTGAACAGGCATGGATTACTTTTATGATTCCAATATTTATCAAATGAAATGTATTCAGAGAGTTGATGAAGTTTTTCTATGAGAGGGTGTCTGGAATTTTGAACAATTTTAAGGAAGAAATTATCTGAGAGGTATTGCCTTCTTATTGAAAGTGGAGCTTCACAGCATTCCACCTGAAGAGCATTGATGGGTGAGGATTTCATAGCCCCCAGTATAATACGTAAGCATTTGGACTGGATTCTGTCCAGGAAGTGCAGGGATGATTTGAGGCATGGTTCAAGTAAAAAGGACCCATAATCAAGGTGGCTGATATCAGTGCATTGTAAATCAGTTTCTGTGAGAACGGGTGTGCGCCCCACCATGAGCCTGATACAGACCAGAGTTTGTTAATATTTTTTTTTTTTTTTTTTTTTCACACTTTTTCGTAATATGCGCAACCTGCTGAACTCCTGTCATCCTGGCATCAAGCATCACTCCCAAGAATTTGACAGTATCTTTCTGTGGGATGGATTCACCGTCATACATAATATTCACATCAGGAGAGGCCTTCAAACGAGTAAAGTTAACCACACTTGATTTGGAAACGGATAGAGACAATCCGTGGTCGTGAAGCCAATCCCCAAGGTATGACATGGCGGTGTTGAGTCGTGTAGATGCAGTCATAACATCCTTTGCAGATATGTAAAGAGCAAGATCGTCAGCATATTGTAATATATTGCAAAATGAGTTCACTGTTAAATCAAGGTCATATGTGTACAGGCTATATAAAAGTGGACTGAGGACTGAACCTTGAGGCAAACCCTTCCAGGTGGTTCTCGATGTGAGAAGTCTATTGTTTACACTCACTTGGATGGTAAGAGTCGAAAGTAAATTAGAGATAAGATTTACAAGCCTCACAGGTATACTCAGATTGAGCAGTTTTTGCCTGAGTATTGGAAGCAAAACATTATCATAGGCAGATAAAACATCCAGAAATACTCCGACCACATACTCGCGCTTGGCTCTCCAAGCCTATAGGCCTCTGCCTATCCAAATGTCCGTGACAATAATACTGAGACTGTCCATAGTGCACCTGCCTTTGCGAAACCCAAATTGGGTTTTGGTTAGAATACCTCTGTGCTCAACTATCCATTCAAGACGGTTTTTGATTAAATGTTCTAATATTTTTGCCATTGTGCAAGATAGTGCGATAGGTCTATGTCCGTTTGGGTCATTGCAAAGTTTACCGGGCTTCAGAATGGGTATAATAATCTGAGACTTCCACTCTTCTGGGGGAATTCCAGACAGAAAGATGTTATTTAGGATACAGAGGAAGTTGTCCTTAGTGCTGGGACTGCTATTAACAAGAAAGGAGTATGGGATTCCGTCAATTCCTTGGGATGTATCTTTCAGACCATTGAGTGCTGATCTAGCTCTTCGGGAGAAAATGGGGCATCAAACTCACATAGAGGAATGCCAAAAGTATCTTGATATATGATATTATAAAGTTACCTCTGGAAGGGTGGGGACAGATGGGGGGGGGCAATTTAAGACAAAAAGGGTTCGAGCCACTCTCTTATATCATTGGATGTGATGTTGCCAATGCTAGACACAGAGCCTCGGAATCTTCTTATATTGTTCCAAACCATTGAGGGGGGGGGGGAGCTTGGGGAGAGTGCTTCGCAAAATTTCAGCCAGCCAGCTCTTTTCTTTTCAGACAGGAGTTTTACTGCTTTAGCTGAAACTGCACGGAACTGTAAATAGTTGGACTCTTTTTTTTTTTTTTTTTTTTTTTTTTTTTTTTTTTCCTGTCTTTACAAATATTAGAGCACTCAGAGTCCCACCAAGGCAGAGAAGGGGGTTTTTTTTTTTTTTTTTTTTTTTTTTTTGTGGGTACTGAACATCTGGCTGCCAATAATACCGCATCTCTGAACTTAACATACATAGCATGGACATTGGTCAAGTTACTTTCTGGTATTTTGGTTAGTTCTTGGTCCAGTGTGGAACGGAATAGACTCCAATCTGCTTTAGCAAGATTGTACTTTAAATGGGGGCGTGGGATGCCACTTATGTCAGGACGGGATGAGCCCAACGTTTCTATTTCAATCACTATGGGGAAATGATCACTTCCATGTGAATTGGGGATAATTGACCACTGAATGCGGGAAGATACTGAAGGAGAGCATAAAGATAAGTCCACCGCACTTTTCTGGTTTTGGGAAGGGGGAACCCTACGGGTAGGAGAGCCGTCGTTCAAGAGGCATAAGTTAAAGTTATCACACAGGTCTAAGAAAGCAGAAGACAGGTAGTCACAATGATGAGAGCCCCATGCAGTGTGATGTATATTAAAATCTCCCATCATAATAATTGGAGGAGGAATTGAAGCAAGGATGGACTGAAGCTCTGTGAGACATGAATTATTAGGATGAGGAATATATACTGAGAGGAAGGATATATTTGTAGTCCTCAATGCTACTGCATTGATGGATTCACTGTGAAAAGGTTAATTTTTTTTTTTTTTTTTTTTTTTTTTTTTTTAGGTGGTTGTGATGCAATTGATTCGATAGGAGCACGCTTTCGAGTGCCTTGAATGCTCTGATCTACTTCCATTTGTGAAGATTGAGAGAATAATGTGGGAGAGGGTTGAACAAATGGTCCATTGTCACCTCCTCCTGGGTCGGGAGGATCCGACATATCTAAACTCTAAACTACGAATAAATTAATTACTTACATCCACTAAACGAATAATACCGCTACCAACTTAAATAAGTAATAATAATAAGTCAACAGAGGGTTTAAACTTGAAAATCACTGGAAAAAAAAAAAAAAAAAAAGAAAAAAAAAAAAAAAGAAGGAAAAACTGTGAAACACCTTGTGTCAAACACTCAACTTTTCCCAAATCCTTGACTGTTCACCGCGTCCTCGTCTCCCACTGCGGTGAAGCTCCTGTCCACACACACGGCCGGATGGGGAAGCTCTGCGAAGCCCACCGCACACTCCATCTCCCTGTCGCCCGGCAATGACCGGCACTCCCCTCTCCTCGCTTTGTACAGGGCAGCTGCCTCCTGCACTCTGAGGTCCAAGGGGAGTATGCCGGCCAGTGCCAGCGCCGAGTTCAACGAGACCGTGCGGTAGGCTCCACACAGCTTCTGCGCAAACCCTCGCTGCACCGTCGCCAACGCCTTCCGGATGCCGATCTTGTGTGTGGCGTCCGCCCACGCTGCTGCCGCATACATGATGGTTGGCTCGACTGCCGCTGTATAGATAGTCCTCACAATCTCTGGGTGCAGCCCCCAACTAACCTTCGCTGCCCGGTTGAGCTGCTTGAAAATACTAAGGGCTTTCCGACACACGCTGGTGGTATGCGTGTTGAAAGTTAATTTGTTGTCAATGGTAAGCCCTAGCATTTTCAATTCGCTCACGTTGTTTACGCTGCGCCCGCCCATGCTTATCCTGGGTTCGTCGAATTTCAGTTTTTTTTTTTTTTTTTTTTTTTTTTTTTTTTTTTTTTTTTTGTTATTGTCATGGCCCCCGTTTTATGGGGGGCAAACCTCAACTTATTCCGACTCCCCCATTCCAAAACATGTGCGAGCGCCGCACATGTTTTGGAATTTTACCACTTTTGTGATTTTTACTAACGGAGCGACACAAAAACGTGACCGTTCGGTTCGGAAGCGCGCGGGGGAGGGGCTAGGTGTTAGGTTAGGTTAGGTTAGGTTAGGTTGGGGTACTAGGTCCGTGTGCGGTTTCCAGTCTGCCATCGGACGCGTCCCCCGGGTTGCGGATAGGGGAACGCCCTCCAGATATGGGGGGTACCGGCTACGGCCGGCGCGGACAATACTGGAAGTGTGGCTGCCTGGTCTCTTTGAGGGCGGGCATTGCACGGCCACACAATCCCGTAGCCCTTACGTTTTCGTGAGGGTCGGGGGCTCGGCGCATTGCACTTAGCGCTGGGTCGCGAGGAAGAAAACCTCTCTAAAAAATTACCCTTTGGTGGCCCCAGTCGGGGCAGTGGACCTTCGGGTCGTGGGTTGGCGGCCTTCAAGGTCGCGGAGAGTGTGGCTGCTCGCTCTGTTCTGTCAGGGCGGGCATTGCACGGTCACACTAGCCCGTTGCCCTCACGGGTCGGGGGCCCGGCACATTGAGCGCTGGGCTGCGAGGAAGAAAACCTCAATAAAAAATTACACTCTCGGTGGTCAGACTTCGGTCAGACAACGGCTTTTGCCGCCACCGACCTAAGCCTAAGTTTCCCAGGGCGGCGATAGGCTGAGTGGCCGGGGGGAGCCCGGTCCCGAGCCCTGGACCTTTTATTTTCGTTTTTTATTTCTCTATCTTTTGGTTTTCTTTTCTATTTTGTTTTGTTTTATTTATCTCTTATTCTTCTTTTCTTGTGTCTTTTTAGTTTTGTTTTTATTTTTTGACGTTGGTTTCGGGAGAGGAAAACACAATATGGATAACGCGAATAGTAAATATACACTACCCCAGGAGGGTACCGGCCGCCCCGCGGTCGGAGAATCCCTCCCCGGGCCTTCTGGCTCGGGCTGCCCCACCGTTTCTGGGGGGGGCAACTATCGCGTCGGGGGCGCTTCACAGCGTCTCCGTATTGTTGAGGAGGAGTTGGAGAAGATTGGAAGTCGAGACAGCAGTGTGGGCTGTGGCTCGGAGCTGGCTATTGAGGAGGATTTAAGGAGCGATAGCGCCATGTCGGGCGCGCTAGACAGTGACGACACGTTTTCCGACGCGTCAGGAGTTCGAGAGGATGGTGAGCGCCTGCTTAGAAGTGGCAGCAGGAAGAGGCTCCCTGCGGACCCGCCCAGTGTCAGGGAAGGGCTTCCGGAAGCGAAGGTGGTGCTGAGGAGAGTGTCGCGTCGCGAACTGGCGCGGCTTGCCTTGGCGACCCCCCCATCGACCCCGTCGGCATCATCGGCCACGCTGGATCAAGCCGCGGTGCGGTCTCCGTGCCAGGTGACGGTCCGACGAAGGTCATCGGAGGAGCGAGAGGCCACGTTGGGAGGCGGCTTTTTGGCCACTCTCGACTCAGAGGAAGAAATAGAAAGGCTTTCTCGAAACGCAAGAGACTCGTGGGCGCGATGTCGCATGCCGGCGCCGGGAGAGCGGCCGTCGGACCCACCGCTAGGGCTGCTCAAGTGCAGATTGATGGACGACCTAGCGTTGATTGGGAGAATTGCGGTCAGGTCTAAAAACCTGAAAGGAACCTGGGTGCGCGACCTGAAGGCGGCGGCTAGCCGCATCGAAGACAGCATGGACGCGATGTACGAGCGGACCGCCACGTCGGAGGTGAAGCGACTGCAAGCCGACAACGGCTGGCTTTCGGGGGAGGTGAACCTGTTGCGCGCGCAAATGGACGCGCTGCGCGGAGAGTGCTCGGGCCTTCGTGAGGAGTGCCAGGGTCTGCAGCGGCGGCTGGAGGCTGCCCTCATGCCCGCCCCCCCTGTGCCCCCAACCCCGCCATCGGATGTGCCCGCCCCACTGGCACCTGTTGTGGATATGGAGGAGCTCCCCGCGGTCCGCGTGAGAGAAGGAGGGCCTGGTCCGGATGTCGACCGCGATGCTGAGGACGCGCGCCTCATGCGTCTTTTTGGGCGCGTGTTGGACGCGCGTCTTGGTAAAGAGCAGCCCGCCACACACCCGCCTCTTGCGGTGGAACCACCTGGCGTTGTCGACGAGGTAGAGATGGAGCAAGATGGCTTCACCCTCGTCGGCAAGAGAAAGCGAAGAAAGGCCAAGCCCCAGCCTAAGAAGCCCGCGCAGCCGGCCGTGACACCATCGGCACCGAAGCCGCCCAAGCCTGCCCCCCGTCGGGCGCAGCAGGGCGCTGCCACGTCGTACGCACACGCCACCAAGACTCCCGTGCAGCGGCGGGTGCAAGCCCCTGCACCGCAGCCGCAGCCGCGCCAAGTCCAGGGTGGGAGCAACAGCAAGAAGAGGAAGAGGAAGCGACGCAAGCGCGCCCAACTGCGGGTGCCAAGTCTCGCTGCCGTCTCCCTGGCTCTCTCGCCTGAGGCCGTAGAGCGCGGCGTGACCTACGTGGACGCGCTGACCCGGGCGAGAGATGCCACGAAAGACGACCCGGACCGCCCTACCATCCGGATGCGGCATACGATGGCGGGGGCCCGCCTGTTGAAGGTGTTGGGCCCGGACAGTGCGGCTAGGGCCGACCTCCTTGCCGAGCGCCTCCGTGGGGTGCTCGGCGACGACGTCAGGGTGTCCGTCCCGGTCAAGTGCGCCGATCTGCGCGTGACCGGGTTGGACGACTCCGTCCAGGTGGACGAGGTTCGGGCGGCGGTCGCTCGTGCCGGACAGTGTCCCCTGGACCGGGTCCGCGCTGGTGAGATTCGCCGCGGCCGGTGGGGCTCGGGATCCGTAAGGGTCACGTGTCCTGCGGCTGCGGCGAAGCTCATCAGCAAAGACGGCCAGCTCATCGTGGGTTGGTGCTCCGTGCGCGTTGTCGTGCTGGAGCAACGACCCATGATGTGCTACCGCTGCTTGGGTGTGGGGCACACCAAGCCGCAGTGCCCGTCGGCAACTGACCGCAGTGGAGCGTGCTTCCGCTGCGGCCAGCCGGGCCACAAGGCCGTCGAGTGCTCGGCGCCGCTTCACTGCCCCCCATGTGCCGAGGCCGGTTTACCGGCTGACCACATGGTGGGCAGTAAAAGTTGCTTACAGCAACTGAAGCGACGCACGCGAGGCAGATCCCTCGCTGGCAGGGGTGGCGGCGGCGGCGGCCCTAGGCCGTCCTCTGCCGCCCCCCCTGTCACCGATGGATCGCGGGAGGCGAGGCCCCGCCCAACACCGTCCTTATTAGGACGATGATGGGGGGGGCCGTCGGGGCGGGTTACTTCGGGGCTTTTTACACCCTGAAGTCTCCCGTCCCGGCGGGCGGGCTGGTCGGGAGTTTTCTCCTATGCCAGTCTACCATCGCCGAGTAGGGGCCAGCGGGTACTCAAGGGGAACGGTACCTGCATTGCACGGTCTCTGCGACGAGGGATACTCCTCTTGTTTCGAGAGTATCCCATCCCACCTCGTGGAAGAGCCTGCCAAAGGCTCGCTGCGACGCTGCTGTGGTGAATGCGATAAGTACCCCATGGCAGCGCCAATTGCAGTGTGTCGGAACAACGCAGGGG
This sequence comes from Acentria ephemerella, assembly GCA_943193645.1. Classification (NCBI taxonomy): domain Eukaryota; kingdom Metazoa; phylum Arthropoda; class Insecta; order Lepidoptera; family Crambidae; genus Acentria; species Acentria ephemerella. The sequence continues at coordinate 11,935,096 of OW971888.1, forward strand.
TTTAGTGGGTAGGACGGGCACCGTTGCCCGGGAGTCCCACATACCCCTTCCCGGTTTCCCCGAACCGGGAGGGAAATGCGTCAATGCATTCCCCTGCGCCAAAAAAAAAAAAAAAAAAAAAGGTTGGGGTACTAGGTCAGAGAACCTCCTCGCATGTCGGTTGCATTGGGGGGATCGCCAGTCGCGTTCGATGCTATTGCATCTGGCGCGAACGGTGGGTCTCACAATGTGATTGGCTGGTGTACCCCGGGCACTTACGTGGTCATGTCCTTTTCAGGACATTGCTACGTATTTGGCTAATACTCTGACACCGTGTGGCTGCCTGGTCTTTTTAAGGGCGGGCATTGCACGGCCACACAATCCCGTAGCCCTTTCGTTTTCGTGAGGGTCGGGGGCTCGGCGCATTGCACTTAGCGCTGGGTCGCGAGGAAGAAAACCTCTCTAAAAAATTACCCTTTGGTGGCCCCAGTCGGGGCAGTGGACCTTCGGGTCGTGGGTTGGCGGCCTTCAAGGTCGCGGAGAGTGTGGCTGCTCGCTCTGTTCTGTCAGGGCGGGCATTGCACGGTCACACTAGCCCGTTGCCCTCACGGGTCGGGGGCCCGGCGCACTGAGCGTTGGGCTGCGAGGAAGAAAACCTCAATAAAAAATTACACTCTCGGTGGTCAGACTTCGGTCAGACAACGGCTTTTGCCGCCACCGACCTAAGCCTAAGTTTCCCAGGGCGGCGATAGGCTGAGTGGCCGGGGGGAGCCCGGTCCCGAGCCCTGGACCTTTTATTTTCCTTTTTATTTCTCTATCTTTTGGTTTTCTTTTCTGTTTTTGTTTTGTTTTATTTATTTCTTATTCTTCTTTTCTTCATTCTATTCAGTTTTATTTTGTTTTATTTTGACGTTGGTTTGGGAGTAAGGAAAAAACAATATGAGTAACGCGAGTGACAAATACATACTACCCCAGGAGGGTACCGGCCGCTCTGCGGTCGGAGAATCCCTCCCCGGGCCTTCTGGCTCGGGCAGCCCCACCGTTTCTGGGGGGGGCAATCACCGCGTCGGGGGCGCTTCACGGCGTCTCCGTGTTGTCGAGGAGGAAGAGGTGGAGAAGATACGGAGCCGGGACAGCAGTGTTGGCTGTGGCTCGGAAGTGGATAGCGCCATGTCGACTGCTTTGGACAGCGACGACACTTTGTCGGACGCGTCGCACGTCGAAGAGAGTGGAACGCGACTGTTGAGAAGTGGGAGTAGGAAGCGGCTTCCGGCTGACCCGCCCAGTGTTCGGGAAGGGCTGCCGGAGGCCAAAGTGGTATTAAAGAGGATGTCAAGACGAACTCTACAGAAGTTGGCCCCATCGGACCAGTCGGCTTCACCAGCCCTGGCAGCACCGTCAGCCCCGTCGCCAACACCTCCAGCATCGCCGGTGTCGTCAGCTCCGTCGAGCCTGCCATCTACACGGGCTCCGGAGTACGTAACCGTTCGGCGACGATCGTCGGAGGAGCGGGAGGCCCAACTGGGCGGTGGTTTCCTCGCCACCCTGGATTCGGACGAAGAGATCGCACGGCTGTCGCAGAATGCGATTAACTCGTGGGCGCGCTGCCGCATGCCGCTGCCTGGAGAGCGGCCATCGGACCCACCATTGGGGTTGCTTAAATGTCGGGTAATGGACGACATCGCAATAATAGGTCGCATCGCCGTTAGGTCCAAAAACCTGAAGGGCACGTGGGTGCGAGACCTTAAAGCGGCTGCCAGCCGCATCGAAGACACGCTGGACGCTTTATACGAGCGGACCGCCACAGCAGAGGTCAAGCGGCTCCAGGCGGAGAACGCTAGAATAACCGGCGAAGTGGACCTGATGCGCGCGCAAATGGACGCGCTGCGCGGAGAGTGCTCGGGCCTTCGTGACGAGTGCCAGGGGCTGCAGCGGCGGCTGGAGGCTGCCCTCATGCCCGCCCCCCCTGCGCCCCCAACCCCGCCATCGGATGTCCCTGCCCCACTGGCATCGAGTGTCGACATGGAGGAGCTCCCCGCAGTCTGCGTGAGGGAAGGAAGGTCAGGACCAGACTTAGACTGCGACGTGGAGGACGCGCGCCTCATGCGTCTTTTTGGGCGCGTGTTGGACGCGCGTCTTGGAAGAGAGCAGTCCGCCACCCACCCGCCTCTAGTGGCGGAAGCGCCTGGCGTTGTCGACGAGGTCGTGATGGAGCAAGATGGCTTCACCCTCGTCGGCAAGAAGAGAAGAAGGGCCAAGGCTAAACCCGCAAAGCCCGCCAAGCCTGGAAACCCGGCCGTGACGACACCACCAGCGCCTAAGCCGCCCCAGCCTGCCCCGAGGCGGGCGCAACAAGGCACGGTCAACGCCAGAAAGACGTACGCCAGCGCTGCCAAAACTCCCGCGCAGCAGCAGGCGCAAGCCCCAGTGTCGCAGCCGCGTCCATCTGGAGGCAGCAAGAAGAAGAGGAGGAGAAAGCGTCGCAAGCGCGCCCAATTGCGGGTGCCAACTCTTGCTGCCGTCTCCCTGGCTCTCTCGCCTGAGGCCGTAGAGCGCGGCGTGACCTACGTGGACGCGCTGACCCGGGCGAGAGATGCCACGAAGGACGACCCGGACCGCCCAACCATCCGGATGCGGCACACGATGGCGGGGGCCCGCCTTCTGAAGGTTTTGGGCCCAGATAGTGCGGCCAGGGCCGACCTCCTCGCCGAGCGCCTCCGTGGGGTGCTCGGCGACGACGTCAGGGTGTCCGTCCCGGTCAAGTGCGCCGATCTGCGCGTGACCGGGTTGGACGACTCCGTCCAGGTGGACGAGGTTCGGGCGGCGGTCGCTCGTGCCGGACAATGTCCCCTGGACCGGGTCCGCGCTGGTGAGATTCGCCGCGGCCGGTGGGGCTCGGGATCCGTAAGGGTCACGTGTCCTGCGGCTGCGGCGAAGCTCATCAGCAAAGACGGCCAGCTCATCGTGGGTTGGTGCTCCGTGCGCGTTGTCGTGCTGGAGCAACGACCCATGATGTGCTACCGCTGCTTGGGTGTGGGGCACACCAAGCCGCAGTGCCCGTCGGCAACTGACCGCAGTGGAGCGTGCTTCCGCTGCGGCCAGTCGGGCCACAAGGCCGTCGAGTGCTCGGCGCCGCTTCACTGCCCCCCATGTGCCGAGGCCGGTTTACCGGCTGACCACATGGTGGGCAGTAAAAGTTGCTTACAGCAACTGAAGCGACGCACGCGAGGCAGATCCCTCGCTGGCAGGGGTGGCGGCGGCGGCGGCCCTAGGCCGTCCTCTGCCGCCTCCCCTGTCACCGATGGATCGCGGGAGGCGAGGCCCCGCCCAACACCGTCCTTATTAGGACGATGATGGGGGGGGCCGTCGGGGCGGGTTACTTCGGGGCTTTTTACACCCTGAAGTCTCCCGTCCCGGCGGGCGGGCTGGTCGGGAGTTTTCTCCTATGCCAGTCTACCATCGCCGAGTAGGGGCCAGCGGGTACCCAAGGGGAACGGTACCTGCATTGCACGGTCTCTGCGACGAGGGATACTCCTCTTGTTTCGAGAGTATCCCATCCCACCTCGTGGAAGAGCCTGCCAAAGGCTCGCTGCGACGCTGCTGTGGTGAATGCGACAAGTACCCCATGGCAGCGCCAATTGCAGTGTGTCGGAACAACGCAGGGGTTTAGTGGGTAGGACGGGCACCGTTGCCCGGGAGTCCCACATACCCCTTCCCGGTTTCCCCGAACCGGGACGGAAATGCGTCAATGCATTCCCCTGCGCCAAAAAAAAAAAAAAAAAAAAAAAAAAAAAAAAAAAAAAAAAAAAAAAAAAGGTTAGGTTAGGTTAGGTTAGGTTAGGTTAGGTTAGGTTAGGTTTCGTTGGCGGCCTTCAAGGTCGCGGAGAGTGTGGCTGCTCGCTCTGTTCTGTCAGGGCGGGCATTGCACGGTCACACTAGCCCGTTGCCCTCACGGGTCGGGGGCCCGGCGCACTGAGCGTTGGGCTGCGAGGAAGAAAACCTCAATAAAAAATTACACTCTCGGTGGTCAGACTTCGGTCAGACAACGGCTTTTGCCGCCACCGACCTAAGCCTAAGTTTCCCAGGGCGGCGATAGGCTGAGTGGCCGGGGGGAGCCCGGTCCCGAGCCCTGGACCTTTTATTTTCCTTTTTATTTCTCTATCTTTTGGTTTTCTTTTCTGTTTTTGTTTTGTTTTATTTATTTCTTATTCTTCTTTTCTTCATTCTATTCAGTTTTATTTTGTTTTATTTTGACGTTGGTTTGGGAGTAAGGAAAAAACAATATGAGTAACGCGAGTGACAAATACATACTACCCCAGGAGGGTACCGGCCGCTCTGCGGTCGGAGAATCCCTCCCCGGGCCTTCTGGCTCGGGCAGCCCCACCGTTTCTGGGGGGGGCAATCACCGCGTCGGGGGCGCTTCACGGCGTCTCCGTGTTGTCGAGGAGGAAGAGGTGGAGAAGATACGGAGCCGGGACAGCAGTGTTGGCTGTGGCTCGGAAGTGGATAGCGCCATGTCGACTGCTTTGGACAGCGACGACACTTTGTCGGACGCGTCGCACGTCGAAGAGAGTGGAACGCGACTGTTGAGAAGTGGGAGTAGGAAGCGGCTTCCGGCTGACCCGCCCAGTGTTCGGGAAGGGCTGCCGGAGGCCAAAGTGGTATTAAAGAGGATGTCAAGACGAACTCTACAGAAGTTGGCCCCATCGGACCAGTCGGCTTCACCAGCCCTGGCAGCACCGTCAGCCCCGTCGCCAACACCTCCAGCATCGCCGGTGTCGTCAGCTCCGTCGAGCCTGCCATCTACACGGGCTCCGGAGTACGTAACCGTTCGGCGACGATCGTCGGAGGAGCGGGAGGCCCAACTGGGCGGTGGTTTCCTCGCCACCCTGGATTCGGACGAAGAGATCGCACGGCTGTCGCAGAATGCGATTAACTCGTGGGCGCGCTGCCGCATGCCGCTGCCTGGAGAGCGGCCATCGGACCCACCATTGGGGTTGCTTAAATGTCGGGTAATGGACGACATCGCAATAATAGGTCGCATCGCCGTTAGGTCCAAAAACCTGAAGGGCACGTGGGTGCGAGACCTTAAAGCGGCTGCCAGCCGCATCGAAGACACGCTGGACGCTTTATACGAGCGGACCGCCACAGCAGAGGTCAAGCGGCTCCAGGCGGAGAACGCTAGAATAACCGGCGAAGTGGACCTGATGCGCGCGCAAATGGACGCGCTGCGCGGAGAGTGCTCGGGCCTTCGTGACGAGTGCCAGGGGCTGCAGCGGCGGCTGGAGGCTGCCCTCATGCCCGCCCCCCCTGCGCCCCCAACCCCGCCATCGGATGTCCCTGCCCCACTGGCATCGAGTGTCGACATGGAGGAGCTCCCCGCAGTCTGCGTGAGGGAAGGAAGGTCAGGACCAGACTTAGACTGCGACGTGGAGGACGCGCGCCTCATGCGTCTTTTTGGGCGCGTGTTGGACGCGCGTCTTGGAAGAGAGCAGTCCGCCACCCACCCGCCTCTAGTGGCGGAAGCGCCTGGCGTTGTCGACGAGGTCGTGATGGAGCAAGATGGCTTCACCCTCGTCGGCAAGAAGAGAAGAAGGGCCAAGGCTAAACCCGCAAAGCCCGCCAAGCCTGGAAACCCGGCCGTGACGACACCACCAGCGCCTAAGCCGCCCCAGCCTGCCCCGAGGCGGGCGCAACAAGGCACGGTCAACGCCAGAAAGACGTACGCCAGCGCTGCCAAAACTCCCGCGCAGCAGCAGGCGCAAGCCCCAGTGTCGCAGCCGCGTCCATCTGGAGGCAGCAAGAAGAAGAGGAGGAGAAAGCGTCGCAAGCGCGCCCAATTGCGGGTGCCAACTCTTGCTGCCGTCTCCCTGGCTCTCTCGCCTGAGGCCGTAGAGCGCGGCGTGACCTACGTGGACGCGCTGACCCGGGCGAGAGATGCCACGAAGGACGACCCGGACCGCCCAACCATCCGGATGCGGCACACGATGGCGGGGGCCCGCCTTCTGAAGGTTTTGGGCCCAGATAGTGCGGCCAGGGCCGACCTCCTCGCCGAGCGCCTCCGTGGGGTGCTCGGCGACGACGTCAGGGTGTCCGTCCCGGTCAAGTGCGCCGATCTGCGCGTGACCGGGTTGGACGACTCCGTCCAGGTGGACGAGGTTCGGGCGGCGGTCGCTCGTGCCGGACAATGTCCCCTGGACCGGGTCCGCGCTGGTGAGATTCGCCGCGGCCGGTGGGGCTCGGGATCCGTAAGGGTCACGTGTCCTGCGGCTGCGGCGAAGCTCATCAGCAAAGACGGCCAGCTCATCGTGGGTTGGTGCTCCGTGCGCGTTGTCGTGCTGGAGCAACGACCCATGATGTGCTACCGCTGCTTGGGTGTGGGGCACACCAAGCCGCAGTGCCCGTCGGCAACTGACCGCAGTGGAGCGTGCTTCCGCTGCGGCCAGTCGGGCCACAAGGCCGTCGAGTGCTCGGCGCCGCTTCACTGCCCCCCATGTGCCGAGGCCGGTTTACCGGCTGACCACATGGTGGGCAGTAAAAGTTGCTTACAGCAACTGAAGCGACGCACGCGAGGCAGATCCCTCGCTGGCAGGGGTGGCGGCGGCGGCGGCCCTAGGCCGTCCTCTGCCGCCTCCCCTGTCACCGATGGATCGCGGGAGGCGAGGCCCCGCCCAACACCGTCCTTATTAGGACGATGATGGGGGGGGCCGTCGGGGCGGGTTACTTCGGGGCTTTTTACACCCTGAAGTCTCCCGTCCCGGCGGGCGGGCTGGTCGGGAGTTTTCTCCTATGCCAGTCTACCATCGCCGAGTAGGGGCCAGCGGGTACCCAAGGGGAACGGTACCTGCATTGCACGGTCTCTGCGACGAGGGATACTCCTCTTGTTTCGAGAGTATCCCATCCCACCTCGTGGAAGAGCCTGCCAAAGGCTCGCTGCGACGCTGCTGTGGTGAATGCGACAAGTACCCCATGGCAGCGCCAATTGCAGTGTGTCGGAACAACGCAGGGGTTTAGTGGGTAGGACGGGCACCGTTGCCCGGGAGTCCCACATACCCCTTCCCGGTTTCCCCGAACCGGGACGGAAATGCGTCAATGCATTCCCCTGCGCCAAAAAAAAAAAAAAAAAAAAAAAAAAGGTTAGGTTAGGTTTGGGGTACTATCCGTGTGCGGTTTCCAGTCTGCCATCGGACGCGTCCCCCGGGTTGCGGATAGGGGAACGCCCTCCAGATATGGGGGGTACCGGCTGCGGCCGGCGCGGACAATACTGGAAGTGTGGCTGCCTGGTCTTTTTAAGGGCGGGCATTGCACGGCCACACAATCCCGTAGCCCTCACGTTTTCGTGGGGGTCGGGGGCTCGGCGCATTGCACTTAGCGCTGGGTCGCGAGGAAGAAAACCTCTCTAAAAAATTACCCTTTCCGCTACTCTTGCACTCTCCTCCTCGGAAGAGAGTTTGCAGAGTGGTCGGACATTTGGGGCCCCCTTGGGGGGCAGCGGAGCTTCGGCTCGTGGTATGGCGGGCCTTCAAGGCCCGCGGTCCGCCTTTTGCGGTGGACTCGGTCGTGAGCGGTCTTTCGCTCGTGGCGCACTTGCGCCTTTTTGTAGCAAGGCTCTTCTCAGGGCCAGTGGTGCTTCGGCACGGTGTATGGCAGATCTCCAAGGTCTGCGGCGCGACATGCTCGCTTTGTTAGCTGTCGGGCAAACCGTTATCCCCTCGTGGGGACCGGGGGCTGTCGGGGCTTGTGTCCGGGCCAAGTGGAGTAAACCACACTAAAAAAAATCCCCTAATCCCAAGGTTCAGGAGGGTGCCGAGGGGATGAATGTCCGGCGGGGTTACGCCGGTGCCAAGCCCTCCATGTGGAGAGTGGGGGCCACCGCGCCCGTAAGCGGTCAAAAATCATGAACAGTGTAGGTACAATAGAACTACCCCAGGAGGGTACCTCCCGCTCTGCGGGGGGAGAATCCCTCCCTGTCGCTTCGGCGGCAGGCTGCCCCACCGTTTCTGGGGGGGGCGCCCACTGTTTCGGGCCTAGCCCGGTAGTTGAGGAGAGAGAGGAAAGGAGTGGTAGGAGAAGTAGTAGTAGGTTGAAGAAGAAGGCGCATTCCATCTGCGTGCAAGAGTGTGAGGTGGTTCTCACGGACTGCCTCAATGTCGCAATGTCGGACGATGATGGTTCGGCATCTGTTTGCAGTACAATCCTAGGGACAACATCAGGGAGAAAGCGACCACATGAGCCCACACGGGAACGTACATTTGACTCAGACAGCGATTCCAGCGCTAAATCGGTCTTAGCATCGAAAGTGTCAGCAGCCGGCCCAAGCAGAGGCCGCGCTTCAAAAGTAGAAGAGCTCACAGGTCTCGCCGAAGCTAAACGGCAGCTTAATGCGGCCAAACGAGAGGAACTCCGGCTGAGAACTGAAGAAGATCTGGCAGATCGTCTGGACAGACGGAGCTTGCGATCTGGCTCGACGGGTGGTATGGACGTATTTATGTCCCCCGATGAAGGCCCGCTTGCAACACATATCGGGGCGTCTGTGCAAGGCGACCTTGATATTATAAGAGAGGTTGCCAAAAAATCAGGCCATCTCAAGGGCACATTCCAGAAGGCTCTTAACGAGGCCACGTGCTCGATAGCCAACAGCACACGTGCTCTACTGAAATGTTCGGCCTCGTCTGAAAACACCAAGCTGCTGGCGGACAATGAACGCCTAAAACGTGAAGTGGCTGAGCTCAGGCGAGAGCTTGCAGAGTTGCGAAGTGAATTCCGCACTAGAGAGTGGCGCGATGCATCGGCCCCGCTGGCCCAACCGGAAACGGGTGTACCAGCATACTTTGAGGAGTGGTCGCGCTCTATTATGAAATCCATGGGCAATATGATTGCTGCAAAGTTTGACGGACTAGAGCGCGATGAGAGGCTTCTGCCTCCCAAAAACCATCGGCCTCCGCTCGCCGCGGATAAGAGGAGAGATATGGAAGTCTCCACTGCTGTTGCGTCCACATCGGCGGCCTCTCAAAAGACCGCCCCATCGAGAATTTTCACCAGTTCCAAGACTGCGTCAGGGACAAAACCTGCAGCTGCCTCCTCTGTCCAACAAACTAAACAGGGGAAGGGAAAAAAGAAGGGTCAGAAGGCGGTACCAGCTCCACAGTCTATCCCACCGCTGACGTCTCAAAGTGTGACAGAAGCGCCCCCGTCTGTGGCTGAGCCTGAACGTGACGGTGAAGGCTGGAGCACTGTGGTCAGGCGCGCCAAAAAGAAAATCCGACCGGCGGCCTCATCGTCTGCGCCCGCTCCTGCTCCTGTTGCGGCCCAACCGCCAGGGCAGCTGAAAAAGAAACGCAGACTACGCGTGCCCCGCTCGGCCGCTGTAGTGATCACCATCGATCCGGAGGCGGAAAAACGCGGCGTAACATACGCCGATGTCATCAAAGACGCCAAATCGCGCGTTGATCTCGCCGAACTGGGCCTAGCGCCATTTAAAATCAGGGAGGCGGCCACGGGCGCTCGTATCCTCCAAATCTCGGAGTCGGAGTCTGCGGCTGATAACAGAATGAAGGCCTGCACACTGGCGGAGAAATTGAGAGGGATTCTGTCGCCCGACATCCGAGTTGCCACGCCCACGAAATGCGCGGAAATCCGCATAACTGGGCTCGACGACTCAGTGGAGAAGCTGGAGGTCACAGCAGCAATCGCTCAAAAAACGGGTTGCGCGCATAGCGACATCACGGTTGGGGATATTCGCCGCGGCCCCGACGGTCTGGGTTCTGCTTGGGCCAAATGCCCAGTAGGAGCGGTAAAGATGCTTCTGGATGCGGGCCGCCTATTGGTAGGTTGGAGTTCGGCTGGCGTGCGTGCACAGGAGCCACGACGAATGATCTGTTACCGCTGCCAGGATGTTGGTCATACGCGGCACCGGTGTTCAGCAGCGATAGACAGAAGCACACTCTGCTTCAGGTGTGGCAACCCAGGTCACAAAGCGGCAACCTGCACGGCAAAACCACACTGCGCCCTTTGCGCTTCCTCCAGCCGTCCAGCGGACCACATAATGAGGGGTAGAAGTTGCAAAGCTCCTCCCCCTCCCAAAGGCAAGAAAGCGCCGCCTAAGACCCAGGCCGCTTCTACATCTGCACTGGCAACGTCGCAGGTCGAAGAAATGATCACCGACCAATAATGGCAATACACCCGCTCAAACTCTTACAGAGTAATCTTAACCACTCCGGCGGCTCACAGGATTTGCTCATGCAAACCCTGGCGGAGTGGTCCTTAGATCTTGCAGTGGTTGCGGAGCCATACTCTGCTCCGCAGGGCCCAAACTTTGCTTTTGACTTGGACGCAACCGTAGCCATCATACGTGCTGCGTCCTCTCGGTCCCCGCCTCTGACCATCAAGGAGCGGGGCCATGGTTTTGTCACTACGAAGTGGGGAGACATAGTACTGGTTGGCTGTTACTTCTCCCCCAATCGTAGCCTAGCTGACTTCGAAAATTATATCGCAGAAGTTGGTGCCGCTGTTCTTCGCGCGGCTTGTAGTCATGTCATTGTGCTGGGGGACCTCAATGCCAAATCCACGGCCTGGGGTTCCCCCTCCACGGATGTTCGTGGCTCTGAAGTTGAAGACTGGGCTGCAACCTTAGGCCTGGTGATACTCAATCGTGGTTCTGCCAACACCTGTGTGCGACAGCGGGGGGGGTCAATAGTGGACGTAACGTTTGCTACCCCCGCTCTCGCATCACACGTGAAAAACTGGCAGGTCCACCAAAACGTCGAAACGCTATCTGACCACCTATATATCACGTTTGATGTGTCACCTCTCCGAGGATCTGCTAACACCAATGTGCCTCGAAATCGTCCAGCTCAGTTGTTCCCGCGGTGGTCACTAACCAAACTGAACAAGGACTTGGTTGAAGAGGCTTCGCACCTTGAGGAGTGGTTCTGCCAGTCCACAGACTCTGCACTGGGAGTGGATGCTGATGTCCAAAATTTCGGTGAGGCTATGACGCGAATTTGCGATGCGTCCATGCCCCGAACGACACAGCGTCCACCCAAAAGGCAGGTGTTCTGGTGGACTGAGGAGCTTGCTGTGATGCGGCAAGCCTGTATCGCCCGACGTCGAGCATATACCCGGTACCGCAGGCGGCGGGCTGGGGCAAGCGCTGAGGAGGAGGTTCGGCTTCATGCCGCTTTAAAGGAGGCTCGCCATGCGTTCCGCGTGGCCATACATGAAGCGAAGGAGGCCGCTCGCGAAAGATGGCTTGGGGAGCTGGAAGCGGATCCGTGGGGACGCCCTTATCGCACAGTTCGAAATAAGCTGTGCGGTCAAGGTCCCCCGGTAGCGGAGACCCTAGACCCCCGGCTTCTTGAGTCAGTGGTGACGGCCTTATTCCCGGCTCGCGCGGAACAAGTTGCCCCACACATGGCCCCCACCACCTCGATACCCACCACCGAGGATAGCCTCCCTCCTCCTGTCACGGAAGGAGAGTTTGGCTCGGCAGTCCGAAGGCTGAGAGCCAAAATTACTGCTCCTGGCCCTGACGGCGTACCTGGCCGCGTCCTGGCGATGGCACTCTCGGTCCTGGAGAGCAGACTGAAGGGAATTTTCAACCGATGCCTGTCCTCAGGCCAATTCCCCTTGCCATGGAAACTGGGTAGGCTGGTGCTACTCCAGAAGCCCGGCAAGCCGGCGAACAGTCCATCGGCCTATCGGCCAATTGTACTTCTTGACGACGCGGGGAAACTCCTCGAGAGAATTATATCCACCCGCGTCGTCAAACACCTCACCGAAGTCGGGCCAAACCTGTCCAACTCCCAATACGGGTTCAGGGAGAACAGGTCCACCGTCGACGCAATCCGCCGGGTAAAGGCGTTCGCTGACGATGGTGTGTCTAGGGGCAGGGTGACAATGGCGGTTTCGCTAGATATAGCAAACGCTTTTAACACCCTGCCCTTCAGCTGCATAGGGGAGGCACTCCTGTACCATCATGTGCCCCTATACCTAAGGAGGATAATAGCGCACTACCTCCACGACAGGCGCATTGTGTGCGTTGACCGCAATGGAGGCGCTCTACGCAGGGTGATGGAGTGCGGTGTTCCACAGGGGTCTGTCCTTGGCCCACTCCTGTGGAACATCGGATTTGACTGGGTGTTGCGTGGAGCGCTCCCAATTGGATTGGACATCGTGTGTTATGCCGACGACACACTCATCTTGGCACAGGCCGATGACTACAATGAGGCAGCCCGTCTTGCCACTGTTGGCACTTCCATCGTAGTCGGCCGGATACAAAGTCTGGGGCTAAAGGTAGCTCTGGACAAGACGGAGGCCCTACTCTTCCATGGGCCCCGGCGCAAGCCACCGTCAGACGCACACCTGACCATCAACGGTGTGCGTATTAAAGTCGCAGCGCACATGCGCTATTTGGGCCTCGAACTCGACTCCAGATGGAGCTTTGACTACCACTTTGGCGGACTTTCCCCAAAGCTGGTCAGTGCAGCCGGGGCATTATCGCGGCTTCTGCCGAATCTGGGTGGCCCCAGCGTAACCTGCCGCAGGCTCTACACTGGGGTCATACGATCTATGGCCCTGTACGGCTCGCCCATTTGGGCAGACACGCTCTCGCCGCGCAACACCGCCTTGCTCCGCAGGGCACAACGCGTGATGGCGATTAAGGTGATACGCGGCTACAGAACGGTCGCAGGCGACGCTGCCACAGCGCTCGCGGGTACCCCACCTTGGGACCTCGACGCCATGGCACTCGCCAAAGTTTATAGGCACAGCGCAGAGGTGCGCGAGCAGGGCATTCGCCCTCCCCCGGAACTTTTACGCCGGTGGAGAGAGAGGGCTGAATTGTCCACTATGAGGACCTGGCGGCGACGGATGGAGAACCCCGTCGCCGGCCTACGGACTTTGGAGGCCATCCACCCCAATTTTGACGGGTGGCTGCGGAGGCGACACGGCGCCCTCACCTTCCGTGCTACGCAGATCCTGACGGGGCACGGCTGCTTCGGCAGTTACCTGGCGAAGATCGGCCGCGAAGCCAACCCTCGCTGCCATCACTGTGCAAGCGACGTGGACGACGCGCAGCACACCCTGGGCTCATGCTCAGCGTGGAGCGAGCAGCGCGCCGCCCTTACCGCGACAATTGGGACAGACCTCTCCCTGCCGGCCGTCATAAGAAAGATTGTCGGCAGAGAGTCGTCGTGGCAGGCGTTCGCCACCTACTGCGAGGAGGTAGTGGCCCTAAAGGAGGCTGCGGAAAGGGTGCGGGAGATCGACCCCGCGGCAGACCCTAACCGCAGACGTAGGCTTGGACGGAGGAGGCGCCTTCACGGGCAGCGCCAACCGCCCTAGCTAGGGACGTGGAGTGGTGGAGGGGGGCTCCACCACTCGCTTCAAACACGCCCCGCTGTCGGCCGAAAAGTACCACATACCCATGGTACTTTTCCCCAAGTTGAGTCTGAAAAGACGTCCACAGTGCGCGACCTGAGATGTGTGCGATAAGCTTCCTCGGTCGCGCCGCGCTATTGTGGGTTGATGGGTATCGTCAGTTTTTAGTGGGTATGCCGGCCCTTTACACCGGTGACTCCCACATAACCCAGGGGGCAAGCCCCCCCGTCTCTCCCTGGGTATCCATAAAGGATTTTCTGACGTTAAAAAAAAAAAAAAAAAAAAAAAAAAAAGGTTTGGGGTACTAGGTCAGAGAACCTCCTCGCATGTCGGTTGCATTGGGGGGATCGCCAGTCGCGTTCGATGCTATTGCATCTGGCGCGAACGGTGGGTCTCACAATGTGATTGGCTGGTGTACCCCGGGCACTTACGTGGTCATGTCCTTTTCAGGACATTGCTACGTATTTGGCTAATACTCTGACACCGTGTGGCTGCCTGGTCTTTTTAAGGGCGGGCATTGCACGGCCACACAAACCCGTAGCCCTGCACGTTTTCGTGGGGGTCGGGGACTCGGCGCATTGCACTTAGCGCTGGGTCGCGAGGAAGAAAACCTCTCTAAAAAATTACCCTTTGGTGGCCCCAGTCGGGGCAGTGGACCTTCGGGTCGTGGGTTGGCGGCCTTCAAGGTCGCGGAGAGTGTGGCTGCTCGCTCTGTTCTGTCAGGGCGGGCATTGCACGGTCACACTAGCCCGTTGCCCTCACGGGTCGGGGGCCCGACGCACTGAGCGCTGGGCTGCGAGGAAGAAAACCTCAATAAAAAATTACACTCTCGGTGGTCAGACTTCGGTCAGCCAACGGCTTTTGCCGCCACCGACCTAAGCCTAAGTTTCCCAGGGCGGCGATAGGCTGAGTGGCCGGGGGGAGCCCGGTCCCGAGCCCTGGACCTTTTATTTTTCCTTTTTATTTTTTTTCTGTCTTTTGGTTTTCTTTTCTGTTTTGTTTTGTTTACTTATTTCTTATTCTTCTTTTCTTCATTCTATTCAGTTTTATTTTGTTTTATTTTGACGTTGGTTGGGAGTTAAAAAATTATGGAAAACGCGAATGACAAAAACAAACTACCCCAGGAGGGTACCGGCCGCCCCGCGGTCGGAGAATCCCTCCCCGGGCCTTCGGGCTCGGGCAGCCCCACCGTTTCTGGGGGGGGCAATCATCGCGTCGGGGGCGCTTCACAGCGTCTCCGGGTTGTAGAAGAGGAGGTGGAGAGAGTACGAAGCCGGGACAGCAGTGTTGGCTGTGGCTCGGAAGTGGAGGAGCATATGGACAGCGCCATGTCGACCGCGCTGGACAGCGACGACACTTTGTCGGACGCGTCGCACGTCGGAGAAAGTGGAACGCGACTTTTGAGAAGTGGGAGCAGAAAGCGGCTTCCGGCTGACCCGCCCAGTGTGCGGGAAGGGCTGCCGGAGGCCAAAGTTGTATTGAAGAGGATGTCGCGGCGAACGATGAACAAGTTGGCCGCATCGGACCAGTCGGCCTCACCAGCCCTGGCGGCACCATCAGCCCCGTCGCCAACACCTCCAGCGTCGCCGTCGTCGTCAGCTCCGTCGAGCCTGCCCTCTACACGGGCTCCGGGGTACATAACGGTACGGCGACGGTCTTCTGAGGAGCGGGAGGCCCAACTAGACGGAGGTTTCCTTGCCACCCTCGATTCAGACGAAGAAATCGCACGGCTGTCGCAGAATGCGATCAACTCTTGGGCGCGCTGCCGCATGCCGCTGCCTGGAGAGCGGCCGACGGACCCGCCACTGGGACTGCTAAAGTGTCGGGTGATGGACGACCTCGCCATAATAGGTCGCATTGCCGTCAGGTCTAAAAACTTGAAGGGCACGTGGGTGCGAGACCTAAAGGCGGCCGCCAGCCGCATCGAAGACACACTGGACGCAATGTACGAGCGGACCGCCACGACGGAGGTGAAGCGTCTACAAGCCGACAACGGCCGGCTTACGGGGGAAGTCAACCTATTGCGCGCGCAAGTGGACGCCGTACGTGGAGAATGCGCGGGACTTCGCGAGGAGTGCCAGGGGCTGCAGCGGCGGCTGGAGGCTGCCCTCATGCCCGCCCCCCCTGTGCCCCCAACCCCGCCATCGGATGTGCCCGCCCAACTGGCACCTGTTGTGGATATGGAGGAGCTCCCCGCAGTCTGCGTTAGGGAAGCGAGGCCTGGACCGGACTTGGACCGAGATGTTGAGGACGCGCGCCTCATGCGTCTTTTTGGGCGCGTGTTGGATGCGCGTCTTGGCAGAGAGAAGAGCGCCACCCACCCGCCTCTAGCGGTGGAACCATCTGGCGTTGCCGGCGAGGTAGAGATGGAGCAAGATGGCTTCACCCTCGTCGGCAAGAAGAGAAGAAGGGCCAAGGTCAAGCCCGCCAAGTCCGGAAACCAGGCCGTGACACCACCAGCGCCTAAGCCGCCCCAGCCTGCCCCCCGTCGGGCGCAGAAGTCGTATGCGCAAGCCGCGAAGACTCCCGCACAGCGGCAGGCGCAAGCCCCTGCGCCGCAGCCGCAGCCGCGCCCGTCTGGAAGCAACAAGACGAAGAAGAAGAGGAAGCGACGCAAGCGTGCCCAACTTCGGGTGCCAAGTCTCGCTGCCGTCTCCCTGGCTCTCTCGCCTGAGGCCGTAGAGCGCGGCGTGACCTACGTGGACGCGCTGACCCGGGCGAGAGATGCCACGAAAGACGACCCGGACCGCCCTACCATCCGGATGCGGCATACGATGGCGGGGGCCCGCCTGTTGAAGGTGTTGGGCCCGGACAGCGCGGCTAGGGCCGACCTCCTCGCTGAGCGCCTCCGTGGGGTGCTCGGCGACGACGTCAGAGTGTCCGTCCCGGTCAAGTGCGCCGATCTGCGCGTGACCGGGCTGGACGACTCCGTCCAGGTGGACGAGGTTCGGGCGGCGGTCGCTCGCGCCGGACAGTGTCACCTGGACCGGGTCCGCGCTGGTGAGATTCGCCGCGGCCGGTGGGGCTCGGGATCCGTAAGGGTCACGTGTCCTGCGGCTGCGGCGAAGCTCATCAGCAAAGACGGCCAGCTCATCGTGGGTTGGTGCTCCGTGCGCGTTGTCGTGCTGGAGCAACGACCCATGATGTGCTACCGCTGCTTGGGTGTGGGGCACACCAAGCCGCAGTGCCCGTCGGCAACTGACCGCAGTGGAGCGTGCTTCCGCTGCGGCCAGTCGGGCCACAAGGCCGTCGAGTGCTCGGCGCCGCTTCACTGCCCCCCATGTGCCGAGGCCGGTTTACCGGCTGACCACATGGTGGGCAGTAAAAGTTGCTTACAGCAACTGAAGCGACGCACGCGAGGCAGATCCCTCGCTGGCAGGGGTGGCGGCGGCGGCGGCCCTAGGCCGTCCTCTGCCGCCCCCCCCCCTGTCACCGATGGATCGCGGGAGGCGAGGCCCCGCCCAACACCGTCCTTATTAGGACGATGATGGGGGGGGCCGTCGGGGCGGGTTACTTCGGGGCTTTTTACACCCTGAAGTCTCCCGTCCCGGCGGGCGGGCTGGTCGGGAGTTTTCTCCTATGCCAGTCTACCATCGCCGAGTAGGGGCCAGCGGGTACTCAAGGGGAACGGTACCTGCATTGCACGGTCTCTGCGACGAGGGATACTCCTCTTGTTTCGAGAGTATCCCATCCCACCTCGTGGAAGAGCCTGCCAAAGGCTCGCTGCGACGCTGCTGTGGTGAATGCGATAAGTACCCCATGGCAGCGCCAATTGCAGTGTGTCGGAACAACGCAGGGGTTTAGTGGGTAGGACGGGCACCGTTGCCCGGGAGTCCCACATACCCCTTCCCGGTTTCCCCGAACCGGGAGGGAAATGCGTCAATGCATTCCCCTGCGCCAAAAAAAAAAAAAAAAAAAAAAAGGTTAGGTTAGGTTTCCGTGTGCGGTTTCCAGTCTGCCATCGGACGCGTCCCCCGGGTTGCGGATAGGGGAACGCCCTCCAGATATGGGGGGTACCGGCTGCGGCCGGCGCGGACAATACTGGAAGTGTGGCTGCCTGGTCTTTTTAAGGGCGGGCATTGCACGGCCACACAATCCCGTAGCCCTCACGTTTTCGTGGGGGTCGGGGGCTCGGCGCATTGCACTTAGCGCTGGGTCGCGAGGAAGAAAACCTCTCTAAAAAATTACCCTTTGGTGGCCCCAGTCGGGGCAGTGGACCTTCGGGTCGTGGGTTGGCGGCCTTCAAGGTCGCGGAGAGTGTGGCTGCTCGCTCTGTTCTGTCAGGGCGGGCATTGCACGGTCACACTAGCCCGTTGCCCTCACGGGTCGGGGGCCCGGCGCACTGAGCGCCGGGCTGCGAGGAAGAAAACCTCAATAAAAAATTACCCAGTCCGCTGCTCTTGCACTCTCCTCTTCGGAGGAGGGATTGCAGAGTGGCCGGATATTCGGTGGTCAGACTTCGGTCAGCCAACGGCTTTTGCCGCCACCGACCTAAGCTCAAGTTTCCCGGGGTGGCGATGGGCTGAGTGGCCGGGGGGAGCCCGGTCCCAAGCCCCGGAACCTTTTTACTTTCCTTTTTGTTTTTCTATCTTTTGGTTTTCTTTTTCTGTTTTTCTTTTGTTTATTTATATCTTCTTCTTGTTTTCTTGTATCTTTTTAGTTTTGTTTTTGTTTTGTTGACGAAGTATTGGGAGTATTAAAATAATCATCATGAATCAAGCGAGCAGTAACACGAATCTCCAGGAGGGTCCCGGTCGCCACGCGGCCGGGGAATCCCTCTCCGCTTCGGCGGACAGCCCCATCGTATCTGGGGGGGGCACTACTCGCTTCGGGGGCGCACAGTCTGTGCGTCTCCGTTATGACGTGGAGGAGTTGAGGAGCCGCGGAGTACATAGCGGCACCGAGGATGATAGTGGTCCTGGGACGTGGGCGGAAGCCGGAGGTTCCCGGGACGGAGTGTTCGAAGGAAGGTTCTTCGGAGGAGCGTCGTGCAATTCGCTCGACAGCGACGACTCCGAGAACATCTCCGCCAGCGCCAGCGAGGACGGAGCGCGGGAAGGGCGTGTGCTTCGGAGCGGGAGCCGGAAGAGGACGGCCAAGAAGCCCAGCCCGACAGAAGAATCCTCACGGCCGAAGGTGCCCACGGCACATAGAGGACGGCGCCAGCTTAGGGCGTCGGAACCGAGGACACCGAGTGAGTCGCCGGTACCGCAGAGGGTACACAATCCCAGGCGATCCACAGAGGATAGGGAGGCGGCGGCCAGCGGCGGCTGGCTGGGCGCGAACCTGTGCAGTGATGATGAGATAGAGAGGCTCATGCAGGCTGCACAGAGGAGCTGGGAGCGCTGCCGTATGCCCCCGCCGGGCGAGCGCCCCGACGACCCCGCCCTGAGCCTACTGAAGGCACGGGCCCTCGACGACATCGCGGTGGTCACTAGGGTGGCCATGCGCTCCAAAAACCTCAAAGGCACATTCGTCCGTGCACTGAGGGAGAGCGCAGACCGCCTGGAGGACACCGTGGTGGCGCTGCACGAGCGGTCAGCGTCGTCAGAGGTCAAGAGGCTCCAGGCAGAGAACAGCCGCCTCAGGAGCGACTTGTCACTCCAGAGCGCACAGATCGACGCGCTGCGCTCGGAGTGCAAGGTGCTGGAGCAGAGGGTCGACCAGCTGACCGCCGCGGTGGCCGCTGTACCGGAGCCCAGCAGCGAGTGCGCGTGCGGCGGCGGGGTCGCGGCCTGCGCCAGGACAGAGGAGGATCTCCCGCCAGTGGACCTACGGGAGAGGCTGGAGCCGGCCAGCAGCGAGACGCGCGACGCCGAGGACGCCCGGATACTACGGGTCGTGGAGCGCTTCTTGGAAGCGCGAGCGGAGGTGGACAGGGCGGCGAGAGCCACTACCACCACCGCTCCCCCTTCACCGCAGACGACAGCGGAGCGTGCCCCAACCGCTCCCACCGAACAGACGACGGCAGGCGACGACGGCTTCACGCTCGTCAGAAGGAAGCGGGCCAAAAAGAAGCCCCCCTCTGCCCCTACACCGATGACGACCGCGCCGAGTGCTGCACCCGCGCGATCCGCCCAGAAGACCACCTACGCCAGCGCCACACGCAACACAACGCGGTCGGCGCAGGCCCCAGCGCAACCTTCGCCTGGGGCAGCAGGCGGAAAAAAGAGAAAGAGGCGGAGGAGGAAGAGGAAGGCGGGTGCCCGGATCCGGGTGCCGACCACTGCGGCCATAGCGGTGGTGCTCTCGCCCGAGGCGGAGCGGCGTGGGGAAACCTACTTGTCCGTCCTGACCCGGGCGAGAGCAGCCACCGCGGGAGACTCCGATATACCGGAGCTCCGGATCAAGCCGTCGATGGCAGGGGCGCGCGTCCTCACGATCGCGGGCCCAGATCGCGTGGAGAAGGCTGACGTCTTCGCCGCTCGCCTCCAGGAGGTGATCGGCGAAGACGCCGTCGTCACCAGACCGGTCAAGACGGGGGAGCTCCGTTTGACCGGTCTGGATGACACAATCACCGGGGACGACATCCGGGGGGCGATCGCCCGTGCCGGATGTGTCCCTGGTGATATGGTCCGCGTCGGTATCATTCGCCGCGGCCGGTGGGGCTCGGGATCCGTAAGGGTCACCTGCCCTGCGGCTGCGGCGAGGGATATCGGCAAGGGCGGCCGGCTTTCCGTTGGGTGGAGCACTGTCCGCGTTTCCGTGGCAGAAAGCCGCCCAATGATGTGCCACCGCTGTCTTGGTGTGGGGCACACCAAGCAGCTGTGCCCGTCGGCAGTCGACCGCAGCGACGTTTGTCTTCGCTGCGGTCGACCGGGCCACAAGGCCGCCGAGTGCTCGGCTGCGCCTCACTGTGCGCCGTGTGGCGACGCCGGTTTACCGGCCAACCACATGGCGGGCAGTAAAAGCTGCTTACAGCAGCTGAGGCGCGGCACGCGAGGTAGACCTCTTGGTGGTGGGGGGGGTGGCGACGGCCCTAGGCCGCTCCCACCTGCCCCTGCTGCTGACAGGTCACGGGAGGCGAAGCGCCCTGCCTCGACCCTTTTGGGACGAGGCGGGGCACCGTCGGGGCGGTCCGCTCAGGGGTCTTTACAACCTCGGAGCGGACCGTCTCGGCGGGCGGACTAACGTCCGCCTCCGCCAAGTAGAGGTCAGCGGGTACTGATGGGGATCAGTACCTGCATTGCACGGCCTCTGCGATGAGGGATACTCCCCTTGTTTTGAGAGTATCCCATACCACCTCGCGGAAGAGCCCGCCAAGGGCTCGCTGCGACGCTGCTGTGGTGAATGCGATGAGCACCCCATAGCAGCGCCAATTGCAGCGTGTCGAAACACGCAGGGGTTTAGTGGGTAGGACGGACACCGTTGCCCGGGAGTCCCACATACCCCTTCCCGGTTTCCCCGAATCGGGAAGGAAATGCGTCAATGCATTCCCCTGCGACAAAAAAAAAAAAAAAAAAAAAAAAAAAAAAAAAAAAAGGTTAGGTTAGGTTAGGTTAGGTTAGGTTAGGTTAGGTTAGGTTAGGTTAGGTTAGGTTGGGGTACTAGGTCAGAGAACCTCCTCGCATGTCGGTTGCATTGGGGGGATCGCCAGTCGCGTTCGATGCTATTGCATCTGGCGCGAACGGTGGGTCTCACAATGTGATTGGCTGGTGTACCCCGGGCACTTACGTGGTCATGTCCTTTTCAGGACATTGCTACGTATTTGGCTAATACTCTGACACCGTGTGGCTGCCTGGTCTTTTTAAGGGCGGGCATTGCACGGCCACACAAACCCGTAGCCCTGCACGTTTTCGTGGGGGTCGGGGACTCGGCGCATTGCACTTAGCGCTGGGTCGCGAGGAAGAAAACCTCTCTAAAAAATTACCCTTTGGTGGCCCCCTTGGGGGGCAGCGGACCTTCGGGTCGTGGTATGGCGGCCTTCAAGGTCGCGGAGAGTGTGGCTGCTCGCTCTGTTCTGTCAGGGCGGGCATTGCACGGTCACACTAGCCCGTTGCCCTCACGGGTCGGGGGCCCGGCGCACTGAGCGCTGGGCTGCGAGGAAGAAAACCTCAATAAAAAATTACACTCTCGGTGGTCAGACTTCGGTCAGTCAACGGCTTTTGCCGCCACCGACCTAAGCCTAAGTTTCCCGGGGCGGCGATAGGCTGAGTGGCCGGGGGGAGCCCGGTCCCGAGCCCTGGACCTTTTATTTTTCACTTTTTGGTTTTCTGTCTTTTTGGTTTTCTTTTCTCTTTTTGTTTTGTTTATTTATTTCTTATTCTTCTTTTCTTGATTCTATTCAGTTTTATTTTGTTTTATTTTGACGTTTGGTTTTGGGAGTTAATACAATCATGGAAAACGCGACTGATAAAAACAAACTACCCCAGGAGGGTACCGGCCGCCCTGCGGTCGGAGAATCCCTCCCCGGGCCTTCGGGCTCGGGCAGCCCCACCGTTTCTGGGGGGGGCAATCACCGCGTCGGGGGCGCTTCACGGCGTCTCCGGGTTGTCGAAGAGGAGGAGGCGGAGAAGTTTCGTAGTAGGGACAGCAGCGTTGGCTGCGGATCGGAAGTAGAAGAGGAGCAGATTGACAGCGCCATGTCGACCGCTCTCGACAGCGATGACACATTTTCGGACGCGTCGCACGTCGAAGAAAGTAGAACGCGACTTTTGAGAAGTGGGAGCAGAAAGCGGCTTCCGGCTGACCCGCCCAGTGTTCGGGAAGGGCTGCCGGAGGCCAAAGTCGTATTAAAGAGGATGTCGCGGCGAACGATGAACAAGTTGGCCGCATCGGACCAGTCGGCTTCACCAGCCCTGGCGGCACAGTCAGCCCCGTCGCCAACACCTCCAGCGTCGCCGGCGTCGTCAGCTCCGTCGAGCCTGCCCTCTACACGGGCTCCGGGGTACGTAACGGTACGGCGACGGTCTTCTGAGGAGCGGGAGGCCCAACTAGGCGGAGGTTTCCTCGCCACCCTCGATTCAGACGAAGAAATCGCACGGCTGTCGCAGAATGCGATCAACTCTTGGGCGCGCTGCCGCATGCCGCTGCCTGGAGAGCGGCCGACGGACCCGCCACTGGGACTGCTAAAGTGTCGGGTGATGGACGACCTCGCTATAATAGGTCGCATCGCCGTTAGGTCCAAAAACCTGAAGGGCACGTGGGTGCGAGACCTTAAAGCGGCTGCCAGCCGCATCGAAGACACGCTGGACGCTTTATACGAGCGGACCGCCACAGCAGAGGTCAAGCGGCTCCAGGCGGAGAACGCTAGAATAACCGGCGAAGTGGACCTGATGCGCGCGCAAATGGACGCGCTGCGCGGAGAGTGCTCGGGCCTTCGTGACGAGTGCCAGGGGCTGCAGCGGCGGCTGGAGGCTGCCCTCATGCCCGCCCCCCCTGCGCCCCCAACCCCGCCATCGGATGTCCCTGCCCCACTGGCATCGAGTGTCGACATGGAGGAGCTCCCCGCAGTCTGCGTGAGGGAAGGAAGGTCAGGACCAGACTTAGACTGCGACGTGGAGGACGCGCGCCTCATGCGTCTTTTTGGGCGCGTGTTGGACGCGCGTCTTGGAAGAGAGCAGTCCGCCACCCACCCACCTCTAGTGGTGGAAGCGCCTGGCGTTGTCGACGAGGTCGTGATGGAGCAAGATGGCTTCACCCTCGTCGGCAAGAAGAGAAGAAGGGCCAAGGCTAAACCCGCAAAGCCCGCCAAGCTTGGAAACCCGGCCGTGACGACACCACCAGCGCCTAAGCCGCCCCAGCCTGCCCCGAGGCGGGCGCAACAAGGCACGGTCAACGCCAGAAAGACGTACGCCAGCGCTGCCAAAACTCCCGCGCAGCAGCAGGCGCAAGCCCCAGTGTCGCAGCCGCGTCCATCTGGAGGCAGCAAGAAGAAGAGGAGGAGAAAGCGTCGCAAGCGCGCCCAATTGCGGGTGCCAACTCTTGCTGCCGTCTCCCTGGCTCTCTTGCCTGAGGCCGTAGAGCGCGGCGTGACCTACGTGGACGCGCTGACCCGGGCGAGAGATGCCACGAAGGACGACCCGGACCGCCCTACCATCCGGATGCGGCACACGATGGCGGGGGCCCGCCTTCTAAAGGTTTTGGGCCCAGATAGTGCGGCCAGGGCCGACCTCCTCGCCGAGCGCCTCCGTGGGGTGCTCGGCGACGACGTCAGGGTGTCCGTCCCGGTCAAGTGCGCCGATCTGCGCGTGACCGGGTTGGACGACTCCGTCCAGGTGGACGAGGTTCGGGCGGCGGTCGCTCGTGCCGGACAGTGTCCCCTGGACCGGGTCCGCGCTGGTGAGATTCGCCGCGGCCGGTGGGGCTCGGGATCCGTAAGGGTCACGTGTCCTGCGGCTGCGGCGAAGCTCATCAGCAAAGACGGCCAGCTCATCGTGGGTTGGTGCTCCGTGCGCGTTGTCGTGCTGGAGCAACGACCCATGATTTGCTACCGCTGCTTGGGTGTGGGGCACACCAAGCCGCAGTGCCCGTCGGCAACTGACCGCAGTGGAGCGTGCTTCCGCTGCGGCCAGCCGGGCCACAAGGCCGTCGAGTGCTCGGCGCCGCTTCACTGCCCCCCATGTGCCGAGGCCGGTTTACCGGCTGACCACATGGTGGGCAGTAAAAGTTGCTTACAGCAACTGAAGCGACGCACACGAGGCAGATCCCTCGCTGGCAGGGGTGGCGGCGGCGGCGGCCCTAGGCCGTCCTCTGCCGCCCCCCCTGTCACCGATGGATCGCGGGAGGCGAGGCCCCGCCCAACACCGTCCTTATTAGGACGATGATGGGGGGGGCCGTCGGGGCGGGTTACTTCGGGGCTTTTTACACCCTGAAGTCTCCCGTCCCGGCGGGCGGGCTGGTCGGGAGTTTTCTCCTATGCCAGTCTACCATCGCCGAGTAGGGGCCAGCGGGTACTCAAGGGGAACGGTACCTGCATTGCACGGTCTCTGCGACGAGGGATACTCCTCTTGTTTCGAGAGTATCCCATCCCACCTCGTGGAAGAGCCTGCCAAAGGCTCGCTGCGACGCTGCTGTGGTGAATGCGATAAGTACCCCATGGCAGCGCCAATTGCAGTGTGTCGGAACAACGCAGGGGTTTAGTGGGTAGGACGGGCACCGTTGCCCGGGAGTCCCACATACCCCTTCCCGGTTTCCCCGAACCGGGAGGGAAATGCGTCAATGCATTCCCCTGCGTCAAAAAAAAAAAAAAAAAAAAAAAAAAAAAAAAAAAGGTTAGGTTAGGTTAGGTTAGGTTAGGTTTCCGTTCCGTGTTGCGGTTCCAGTACGCCATCGGACGCGTCCCCCGGGTTGCGGATAGGGGAACGCCCTCCAGATATGGGGGGTACCGGCTGCGGCCGGCGCGGACAGCACTGGACGTGTGGCTGCCTGGTCTCTTTGAGGGCGGGCATTGCACAGCCACACAAACCCGTAAGCCTTCACACTTTTGTGGGGGTCGGGGGCTTGGCGCACTGAGCGTCGGGCTGCGAGGAAGAAAACCTCTATAAAAAATTACCCTTGTGGGGCCCCCCTCGGGGGGCAGCGGAGCTTCGGCTCGTGGTATGGCGGGCCTTCAAGGCCCGCGGTCTGTGGTGGCGTTTTGCCATTTTTTGGTCTGAGGTGGTGTTCTGTGCCTTTTGCGCAGGATCAGTGTGCGAGCATTCAATGCTTTGGCACATTTGGCGGCTTGCCTTAACTGGCTGTCCGCGATGGAGCTTGCCTTAACCGGCCGGCTCAGCGGCCACCTTCGGGTGGCGTGGTATGGCGGACCTTCAAGGTCCGCGTGCGCGGCGGGTCTGGCGGCTGTGGTTTTGCAGTCGCTGGGTGGGCTTCGGCTCCCCGTCGGGCAACCTGTTACCCCGCGTGGACCAGGGGGGCTTGCCTTAATTGGCCGGCCCTGAGTGGAGACAACCACAATAAAAAACCCCAAAGACCTGTCGTTGGGCAACGCGGCGACGGGTCGCCTTATTTTTAAGGTGGTGGGCTGGGCAAGTCCACCAGCGAGCGCCAACCCTGAGTACCGCCCGACCCTCAGGTGTATTAGGGTTACCCCGGTACAGGGGGCACTGCCGGGGTGGACTTTTTATTTCCCCCACACTCGTGGGAATCATATGGATTTGTTCAAGAAAAATAATTTAAAAACAAAAGACGTTGGTAAGGAGTTGGATGTAAGGAAGGAGTTAGTTGTTAGGTTAGAGAGAGTACGGTCAGAGGAGGATTTATCGGACTCGTCCGTAAATACGCTGGTCAGCGTATCCTCAAGGGAGGACACTCAAGGGAGATTGTGGAGGAAGAGGAGAATTAGTGATGAGGAGGAGGAACTCGGGGGTCAGACATCACACACGCCGAAGGTTAAAGCCTCCAGTTCTAGTAGAGGTAGAGGCCGCCCCAAAACAACTGGGGAATACGCTGGGCTTGCAAAGGCCAAAGCCGATTACGTTAAGGCGCAGCGTGAGGAGATGATGATCAGAGCCGAGCGAGAGTTGATGGAAGAGATAACGGAGGCTCGAAAGACAAGGGCTAGGAGTAATGAGATGGATCATTCGGGAGTAACGCTGTCAGATGCCTCAGGACAGTCAGGCAGCGAGGACGAAGCTGCAACGGCTGCGCGTATGACCGCCAGAGTTCTGGACAGCGTCAAAATTATAGAGAAGGTTGCTACAACTTCGTCCCAACTCAAAGGCACGTATGTTAAAGCGTTAAAAGATGCAGCCAAGGTCATAGCCAATAACACCAAGGATCTGGCTCGCCATAGCATAGACGAGGAGAACAAGAGGCTGCAGCAGCAAAACGACCGCCTACAATCCGAGGTCAATGAGCTGCGCAATAGGCTTTCGGCGTTGGAGGAAAAGTGCTCTCAGAATAAGGCAAGCACTACGCCAGGTGGTTCTATGCCGCCCGTGGCGTTTGATTTGGATATTCTCTCCCAAAAGCTGGAGGAAATGGAGCTGCGAATAGCGGGTCGCATGTGCGAAAGGTTAAATGCCAGGATTGAGGGTCTGGAGTCTCGGCTTAACCCGGCCCCAAAACTGCGCCCACCATTAGCGCACGAAATGAAGGAGAAGGCTGTCTCGCAAGACATGGAAATGGATGTTGTTCCTCCAAAAGCCCAGGAGGCACCAAAATCCACTAAAGGAAAGGGAAAAGGAAAGGGGAAGAAGACCCAATCAGCTACTACAACTGGAAATGCAAAAGGAGAAGGGACTGCAGGTCCATCCGGCCTCGTGCTAGTTCCTGGCACCTCCGGTGCTAAAGCTATTCAGAAGACCGTGGAAAACCAACTGACAGCTAGCGGTTCGGGAACCAGACGCAACCCCGTCAGGGGCAAACGAGGTGATGAAGAAGCGTCGACTTCTAAGGACGGACGTTCTCCGTTATTGGCGGCAGAACCAACAGCAGCCACGGAGTCGGAATGGACCACAGTGGTGAAGAAAGGGAAGCGAGGACATAAGAAGGCGACTGATTCTGAGCAGGCGCCCAAACGTGCACAGGCGAAGCAGCAGGCGAAGGCAAAGCCTAAGCCTCGCGCCAGACCACCTAAAACCGCGGCTGTGGTCCTGACCATTGCTCAGGGAGCGGAAGATAGGGGGGTGGAGTATGGCTCGATAATTGAAGTTGCAAGGAGTAAGATAGACCTGGCTCAACTAGGCATCGAGTCTACCAGGTTCCGGAGGGCCATTACGGGAGCCACCATTATTGAGGTTGCTGCCGAGGATAAAGAGAGTGGAGCCAATAAGCTAGCAGAGGAGCTTAAGCGCTTATTCAAAGAGGAAGAAGTTAGGGTTTCGCGACCAGTAAAGTGCCTGGAACTTATGGTTTCCAGTCTGGACGATTCTGTGAAGCCCTCTGAAGTGCAGGAAGCTGTCGCCAAAGTTGGTGGCTGTCCGGCTGATCAGGTCAGGGTTGGAACAATCCGTAGGACGGCCTACAGTATGGGAGCGGTATGGGTTAGCTGCCCAGTGGCAGCGGCCAAGAAAGTTGCAGAGGGGAAATTGTTGGTCGGCTGGTCTTCAGCACGGGTAAAACTACTGCCGCCCCGTGAGATGCGCTGCTTCAGGTGTCTGGAGACCGGTCATGTGCAGGTCAGGTGCAAGTCTTGCGTCGAAAGAGGACAACAGTGCTACCGATGTGGGCAACTAGGACACCGCGCAGCGGAATGTCACGCGGACTTTTACTGCACTCTGTGTTCGGAGGCTGGAAAACCAGCTAACCATCGCTTGGGAGGTCCTTCCTGTTCGGCGCCCAAGCATAAGATGTCGAGACGTACGAAGAACTTGCCTGGTCCAAAATCCCAGGCTAAATCTTCAGGCCCTCCGAACGGCACCGAGGAGGTGGACATGACGCCTGCAGAATAGGATGGCAGATATCAAGTTCTTGCAGGCGAATATTAATCACTGCGCCAGGGCTCAAGATCTTTTACTACAGAGCTCGGCGCAGCGATTAATACAGGTGTTGTTGGTCTCCGAACCATATATGATACCGGCGAGGGACGACTGGATAGGGGATCTCGATGGCTTAGCAGCAATTGTCACGAATAACAGGGTAGGAGCTCCCTCGGTTCACAAATTCTTGAGAGGCCACGGGTATGTTGCTGCGCTGTGCGGAGAAATAGTCGTCGTCAGCGTCTACTTTTCACCTAGTCGCTCCTTCGCGGAATTCGAAGCGTACCTGGAACAATTAGATGAAGTCCTCAGATGGTCTAGGCCCCATCAAGTTATCTTGGCAGGGGACCTTAACGCCAAGTCGATAGCATGGGGTTCTGCCTCGTCCGACACCAGAGGGGTTCTTATGGAAGAGTGGCTCGTGGCTAACAACCTTGCGGTCATTAATCAGGGGACAGTCAACACCTGCATCAGAATGCTAGGCGGTTCTATCATAGACGTAACTTTCGCCAGCACTACTTTGTCTGGTAGGATTCAAGGATGGAAGGTTCTGGAGGGGGAAGAGACCTTATCAGACCATCGTTACATCCGGTTTGATCTCTCCCCCCGCGTACAGAGAAGTAACGCAGTCGCTCGTCGCTCTGCCTCAAACCTTGGCCCTAGATGGGCACTGAAGAGAATGGATCGGGACGCACTGATTTTGGCTGCGTTAGTAGAAGGTTGGTCGCCAAGATCGGTATTTCCGGACATAGAACAGGAGGTTGGCTGGTTTGGCGAATCAATGTCGCACATTTGCGATGTGGCAATGCCGAGGGTCAGGTCGCTGCCTCCACGGCGTCAGGTGTACTGGTGGTCAGCCGAACTCGCCCAACTTCGGGAAAGGTGTGTGAAGGCGAGGCGCCAGTACACAAGATGCCGTCGAAGGGGCTTCAGGGGAAGGACATCGGACCAGGCACAAGAGCAGCGTCTCTATACTATTTACCAAGACGCCAAAAAGATACTGCGGACGGCAATTGCGGAGGCGAAGGATAGGGCATGGGAGGAGCTCTTAGATACTCTCCAAAGCGATCCCTGGGGACGACCCTACAAGCTGGTGATGAGTAAGCTCCGCCCATGGACCCCGCCGTTGACGTCAAACTTAGACCCCGCGGTTCTACAATCGGTGATGGACGCCCTGTTTCCGGCGAGAAACAGAGATTTTCGACCGCCACAAATGTATTTTGGTCCAGCGGAAGTGGTGGAATCTTCGGAGGCCCCGGCAGTGACTGAAGGGGAGCTCGGTGCGGCCATTCTTCGTTTACAGTCGAAGAATAAGGCCCCGGGTCCTGACGGTGTGCCGGGGCGGGCATGGGTATTGGCGCTTCGAAACGGTCTTGACGCTCGTTTCCGTGACCTTTTGACGCTGTGTTTTAGAGCAGGACGCTTCCCGGAAGCCTGGAAAACCGGGAAGCTGGTACTATTAAAGAAGGACGGACGGCCGGTAGATTCACCATCGTCCTACCGGCCTATTGTATTATTGAACGAGGCGGCCAAACTCTTCGAGCGTGTCATAGCGGCCCGCCTCTTAGAACATATGGAGGGGACGGGACCGAACTTGAGTCAGAACCAATTCGGTTTCCGACAGGGCAGGTCCACCATGGACGCAATAACACAGGTGCGGACTCTAGTGGAAGGAGAGGTGGCGAGGGATGGAGTGGTGTTAGCGGTCTCACTCGACATCGCAAATGCCTTTAACTCTCTTCCCCACACCTGCATAGAGGAGGCCATGCGACATCATCGTTTCCCGGTGTATTTGCGCAAGATTGTGATGGAGTACTTGTCCGGCCGGAAAGTGATTTTTCCCAAAGCGGATGGATGGGGGGAGAAAAGGGTAGCATCTGGTGTTCCACAGGGGTCGGTTTTAGGCCCGCTCCTGTGGAATATCGGGTACGATTGGGCGATTCGTGGAGCCTTGCTAAGTGGAGTTAATGTGTTTTGCTACGCGGACGACACTCTGGTGACGGCGAAGGGCAGATCCTTTAGGGAAGCTAGAATCCTGGCCACTGCTGGAGTTGCGCAGGTCGTGGGTCGAATCCGTCGTTTGGGTCTGAGGGTCGCCCTAGAAAAGTCTGAAGCTTTATGCTTTCACGGGCCTCGTCGAAAGCCACCGGCTGGAGCCGAGCTCATGGTGTGCGGTGTCTCCATCGGTGTCGGGTCGACCATGAAGTATCTGGGATTGGTCCTCGACAGCCGATGGAACTTCAGAAGCCACTTCGAGCAACTTGCTCCGAAGTTGAGGAGGGTGACTTTGGCGATGTGTCGTCTGATGCCCAATCTAGGGGGCCCAAGTTCGGCATGTCGCAGGTTGTTTACGGGAGCAGTTAGGTCTGCGGCACTGTACGGTGCGCCCATATGGGCAAGTGCATTGAACTCCCAGAACATAGCCCTGTTGCGTCGACCGCAAAGGGTTATGGCGGTGAGAATGGCACGGGCGTACCGTACAGTATCCTATGAGGCGGCGTGTGTGTTAGCTGGGTCTCTGCCGTGGGACCTAGATGCGCATGTGTTGGCGGAGGTGTACCATCGAACATCAGAGGAGAGGGCAGTCAGAGGTTGCATTCCACTGCCGGAAGAAGTTGAAAGTTGGCGATCGGATGCTCACGACGTCGCATTTGAAAAGTGGCGAGAGAGACTTGAGAGTCCAAGTGCAGGGCACCGCACTGTTGCGGCTATCCACCCAGTATTGGATGAATGGATAGGGAGAAGGTGGGGTGCGCTCTCCTACCACGTAACGCAGGTTCTCTCGGGGCATGGTTGCTTCGGGAGGTACCTCTGCAACGTCGCGAGGAGGGAGAGCAACCCGAACTGTCACCAGTGTGGCGCCGAGGAGGACACTGCCGAGCACACCTTGCTGATATGCCCGAGATGGGATGAAGAGAGAGCGGTGCTATCAGCGGCGACTGGGGATGCGCTAGCGCAGCGGTTGCCAGGAGTGGTGAAGGAGATTTTAGGCAGAGAGGAGGCATGGCAAGCCTTTCACACATTTTGTGTAAAGGTCATAGGTGCCAAAGAGGAGGAAGAGAGGGCCCGCGAACAAGATCCAGCGGCAGGCCCGGAGAGGAGAAGGAGGATTGGTCGGAGGCGCAGGGCTTTTGCCGGCGCGCTGGCCCCGTGAGGGAGCCCCGGGTAAAATATAGGGAAAGTTTTACCCGGACTTATGGCTCGCAGAGATGGTAGCGGTGCTGCTGGGTGTTCCGTGCAGCACCGCGGAGCGTTGTCACACGCACGCACATAAGTGTGCCAGTGAAGAGCCCAGTCGGGCGTCTCGCATGCAGCAAATGGTACAAGGGCAACTGCAAGCCAACTGCATAGCGAAGAGGAAGGAACACCGGGGTTGTTTTAGTGGGTAGTCTCGACCTAGCCCATCTTTGGTCGAGTAGTCCCACATACCCCTGCACCTCTCTTTTCCCTGTGGTGCAGGGCATGCGTAAAAGCATTTTTTCCCCGCAAAAAAAAAAAAAAAAAAAAAGGTTAGGTTTCCGTGTTGCGGTTCCAGTACGCCATCGGACGCGTCCCCCGGGTTGCGGATAGGGGAACGCCCTCCAGATATGGGGGGTACCGGCTGCGGCCGGCGCGGACAGCACTGGACGTGTGGCTGCCTGGTCTCTTTGAGGGCGGGCATTGCACAGCCACACAAACCCGTAAGCCCTCACGTTTTTGTGGGGGTCGGGGGCTCGGCGCACTGAGCGTCGGGCTGCGAGGAAGAAAACCTCTATAAAAAATCACCCTGGTGGGGCCCTCCTTGTGGGGGCCGGTGGAGCTTCGGCTCGGTGGATGGCGGCCTAGTTGGCCGCGGTCCGTTTTGTCGGATTGTGGTGGGAGCGTTTTCGCTCGCGGCGCTATTGCGCCTTTTTGAACGGTCTTCGTTCTTTGACGTGGGGTGCTTCCACACCCCATCACGTCGTCTCTGGGGCTTGCCTTAGCTGGCCGGTCCCGACGGAGCTTGCCTTCATTGGTCGGCTCAGTGGCCACCTTCGGGTGGCGTGGTATGGCGGGCCTTCAAGGCCCGCGGTGCGGCGAGTTCGGCTGCTGCGGTGTCGTGGTAGTCGGACAGGCTTCGGCCATCGCCGGACAACCTGTAAACCCTCGTCGTTGTCGTGGTCATGTCTCGCGGACGGCGTAGGGAGCAGGGGGCTTGCCTTAACCGGCCGGCCCAAGACGAGACAACGTCTATAAAAAACCCCAAAGGCCTGTCGTTGGGGAACGTGGCGACGGGTCGCCTTATTTATAAGGTGGTGGGCTGGGTAAGTCCACCAGCTAGCGCCAACCCTGAGGACCGCCCGACCCTCAGGTGTATTAGGGTTACCCCGGTGCAGGGGGCACCGCCGGGGTGGACTTTTTATATCCCCCATACTCGTGGGAACTTTATGGCAGTGTTCAATAAACCCAAAAAACCCTTTAGTTTAAGTTTTGATGTAGATGAGTTGTTGTCTAGTCGCTCCCTTAGGAGCAAGAAGTTGGTAGAGAAGGCGCCCAGTACTCAGCTGAGTGGCGCGGAGAATGAGGAGTCAGACCATGAGACCGGATTAAGATCCAATTTCGGCTCATGTTTGTCTGTCAACACGATCGGGTCCCAGTCGGGACGCAAGAGAGAGCGTGAGGTAGGGTCCGAATCGGACAGTGCGTCTAGCACAGAGATGGCAGCTGCACCCAAAAAGCCTGCAGCTTCTGGTAAAGGTCGTGGTCGCGGTCGTCCCATTAAGACTGGCGAGTACGCGGGGCTGGCTCAGGCCCAAAAGGAATACAACGCCCAGCTGCGGGAAGCCCTGCGGCTGGAGGCGGAGAAGAGTTTTGCGGAGGAATTAGCGCAAAGGCGTACGCGCTCAAGTCCCGCAATCTCACGCACCGCTTCGAATTCGGACGTGATGTCCTTAGGCGAGGAGCCTAGTGCCACGGAAATTTACAGGTCCGTGCAGAATGAGTTGCAAACCATTCTTGACGTAGCGTCAAAATCAACTCATCTGAAAGGCACTTTTCAGAAGGCCTTAAAACTATCGGCTAGCTCGATAAACGACTACACGCAGACACTCCTTCGCTGTACGGTGTCTGAGGAGGTCACTAAGCTGGAGCGCGAGAATCAGCGCCTCCGAGCCGATGTGGACGAGCTGCGCAAACAGCTGGAGGAGCTACGTGCGGATCGCATGCGTCCAGTTCCCTCAACGAGCCAACCCTTGGATGGGAATCAGATCCTCCAAGCGGTCTCAACGGTTGTTGAGGATAAGATTAAGGCGGCCATGGCGTCGGCCACTAATATGTTTAACGCCCGTATCGATGGCCTCAAAACTGCGGATAGACCGCGGCCACCGTTGGCTGCGGATAAAAAGAAGCTGGCCGTGCAGTCGGAGCCCCATACAAAGGGTAACGCACCGCCAGCTCCCGTAAGAATGGATTCGCCCGTCATTTCCTCCAAGTGCGGAACGATGGCCCTTGTCCCTAGCCAGAACTCCCGGCTTCGGGCTAAAGGCAAGGGCAAGGGTAAAGGGAAGAAGACTGTTCTTGCCCCGGCGACTAAATCAGTTGTCTCAACCGGCAAGGAACCTTCTCTGCCTACTGCCGCTCCGGCCGCCTCAACGTCTGAAGAGGGTGGCTGGACCACGGTCGTAAAGCGGGGAAAGAAGAAGAAGGCACCAGCAGCCACGTCGGCTTCACAGCCCAAGCCTGACCCTAAGCCCAAAGCACAGGCGAAGGCAAAGGCTAAGAAGCCCAAAGTCAGGGAACCCCGCACGGCCGCCGTTATTATAACTCTTGGTCCGGAAGCGGAGAAGAATGGCATCTCGTACGCGGATGTCATTAGGAAGGCTCGTTCCGCGATCAAGATCGAGGACTTGGGCATTCCGCCCTTAAAAATTGTGACGGCTGTCACCGGAGGCAAGATCTTGCAAGTCTCCGGTGAGGAACAGGGCCCCAAGGCTGATGCTCTTGCTCAGCAGTTGAGGTCCGTGTTCGAAAATGAGGACATCCGAGTCTCCAGGCCAACAAAATGCATGGAGATTTCTGTATTGGGCCTGGACGACTCGGTCGAGCAGGAAGAGGTGGTTGCGGCTATTGCCGAAAAGGGAAATTGTCCTCATCACCAGATAAAAGTTGGTGAGATCCGTCGCGGTGCCACCGGTATGGGGACCGCATGGGTGTCGTGCCCTGTTGGCGCGGCAAAGAAGATTTTAGAGGCTGGTCGGCTTCTTGTGGGGTGGAGCTCGGCGCGAGTTCGCGCAGTGGAGCAACGCCCCATGAAATGCTTCCGCTGTCTGGAGCGAGGACATGCTCGACAGCAGTGCTCTGGTGTAGACCGTAGCGATCTCTGTTTCCGCTGCGGAACACCAGGGCACAAAGCAGCCAAATGCTCTGCTGAGCCGCACTGCGTGGTGTGTGCTGCCACCAAGAGGCCTGCAGGGCACTTACTGGGGGGCAGGAGCTGCAAAGCCCCGAACTCTCTCCCCAAGAAGGTGAAGACCACGGCCGCCAAGACCCCGGCCGCTCAAAAGGCTGCGGTACTGCTACCGCAGCCCATGGACACGACCCCAATTATTGATGGCCCTACGCCCAGTCACTAATTGCCTCCAGGCGAACCTAAATCACTCCTCTGGCGCACAGGACCTCCTGCTGCAGACCATGAGGGAGCGTTCCTCCAAAATTGCGGTGGCCGCCGAGCCGTACTACGTCCCGCCCTGTCCTAACTGGGCCGCGGACATGGACAACTCGGTGGTCGTCATTAGATCGGCAGTTAATTCCTCGCCCCCCCTCTCAGTCCACCAGAGAGGGCGCGGCTTTGTCGTTGCCAAATGGGGAGACGTTACCATCATTGGTGTGTACTTCTCCCCCAACAGACTACTGGCTCACTTCGAACTGTTTCTCGACGAGTTAGGTATAGCTGTGCGTCGGAGCGCTTCGTCGCGCATTCTGGTCTCGGGGGACTTCAATGCCAAATCAACGGCTTGGGGTTCCCCGACTACCGATCCAAGGGGTTCTGCAGTTGAAGCCTGGATGGCTATGTTCGGCCTCATTCTGTTGAACCGAGGCTCAGCCAGTACCTGCGTGCGACAGCGGGGGGGGTCAATAGTGGACTTAACGTTCGCTACCCCCGCTCTCGCCGCGCACGTCACTGGCTGGCAGGTCCTCGAGGACGTCGAAACGTTGAGCGACCACGAATACATCGCCTTCAACCTTTTTGCTGGCAGCGATTCTGGTCGCCCTGCCGTCATATTGCCGTCGACACCCTTCCCCAAGTGGGCTCTCACGAGACTCAACAAAGAGCATCTCGAGGAAGCGGTGTTGGTCGAGGACTGGTGTGCACCAACTACCACCACGTCCCTCGACGTTGATGCAGAGGCTGAGCGTTTTCGCGACTCTTTACATCGCGTGAGCGACTCAGCCATGCCACGGATTCATAACCAACCTCGCAAGGGGGCGGTGTATTGGTGGTCGGAGGAGATTGCCGCACTTCGGGCCAACTGTATTGCCAAACGGCGAGAACTGGCCAGGTACAGGCATCGTACTCGCAATGGGCACAGAGACGAAGTCTGGGAGGACTATCTTCACAGCCTCTATACAGAGGCGCGGAGGACCATGCGGATAGCCATTTTCAAGGCAAAAACGGAGGCGCGGGAACAGATGCTGGAGTCGCTCGATCGTAATCCGTGGGGTCGACCCTACCGTGCTGCGCGTGACAAACTGCGCGGCCAGGGTCCCCCGGTAGCGGAGACGTTGGAGCCACAGCTGCTCCAAGAGGTCGTGGAAGCTCTGTTCCCGTCCCGCGACGAACACCTCGCACCGTCTATGGTCCCCCGTGGGGCCCAGACTTCTGACGACAGTCCGGCGCCCGTTGTGTCTGACGCCGAGTACGATGCCGCTATAACACGGCTTCGTGCTAAGAAGACCGCCCCAGGCCCCGATGGAATACACGGTCGCGTTCTGGCGTTGTCTCTTGCCGAGTTGGAGTCCCGTTTGCGCAATATCTTTGATGCGTGTCTCGGGTCCGGCAAATTTCCACGTGTTTGGAAAAAGGGAAGGCTGGTCCTCCTGCAGAAGGCGGGCAGATCTGCCGACTCTCCGTCAGCTTACCGGCCCATTGTTCTTTTGGATGAGGCCGGTAAGCTCCTGGAAAGGATAATAGCTGGTCGTATCATCAGCCACATGACCACGGTAGGTCCAGATTTGGCTGAGTGCCAGTTCGGGTTTAGGGAGGGTCGTTCGACCATCGACGCTATCATGCGTGTGAAGGCCCTCTCTAACGAGGCAGTTTCTCGCGGCGGGGTGCTTTTGGCGGTGTCTCTTGACATCGCCAACGCTTTCAACACCCTGCCGTTTGAGTGCATAGCCGAAGCCCTGAACCACCATGGGCTACCAAGGTATCTGCGGCTCATCGTAGCAGATTACCTTAGGGGTCGAATTGTGTCCTGCCAAGACCGAAACGGGAGGGTCTTTGAGCGGCACATGACATGCGGTGTTCCACAGGGGTCGGTTTTAGGCCCCCTCCTGTGGAACATCGGATACGATTGGGTCCTGCGGGGCGCCCTATTGCCAGGGGTCCGCGTGTTCTGTTACGCGGACGACACCCTCGTAACAGCGAGAGGGTCGTCGTTCGCGGAAGTCTCCATACTTGGGAAGGTTGGGACTATACAGGTGGTCCACCGAATTGAGAGGCTCGGTCTGCGGGTGGCCCTCAATAAATCCGAGGCCCTTCTTTTTCACGGGCCCCGGAAGGGTCCGCCTGCCGGAGCATCACTTGACCTCAAGGGTGTACGGGTCCCTATTGGACCGACGATGAAATATTTGGGGCTCGTGCTGGACCCGGGGTGGAAGTTTTACAACCACTTCCGGGCCCTGACCCCCAAATTGACGGCAACAACATCTGCCCTGGGTAGGCTCCTGCCCAATGTAGCGGGCCCTGGTGATACGTGCCGCCGCCTCTTTACAGCGGTGGTACGGTCAATGGCGCTTTATGGTGCGCCAGTGTGGGTGGACGCCCTTTCGGCCCAGAATAAGACTCTGCTGCGACGAGCGCAGAGAGTCATGGCCGTCAGGGTGATCCGGGGCTACCGCACGGTGTCCTTCGAGGCTGCATGCCTGCTGGCCAACACACCTCCCTGGGACCTCGACGCTCGAGTCCTAGCGGAGGTGTACGAACACGGAGCGGCGCTTCGTGCGGAGTCTGGGCACCGGCGCATAATGCCGGAGCTGGTCCTGCGCTGGAGGAGGAGGGCGCAGCGAACCCTGGAGGGCGTATGGCTCGAACGCCTGAGCGTGCCCAGGGCCGGTCTTCGGACCGTGGAGGCAATCCGCCCGATATTTCGGGAGTGGGTGAGGCGGCGACACGGGGTGCTAACCTTCCGTGTTGTGCAGGTTCTGACCGGACACGGTTGTTTCGGCAGATACCTGCACAACACGGCTCAAAGGGAGAGCAGTGCCCGCTGCCACGACTGCGGCTGCGACAGTGACACGGCGCAACACACGCTGGAGGTTTGCCCGGCGTGGGCAGCACAGCGTCGTGCACTGGTCGCGGCCATTGGAGGTGACCTCTCCCTCCCGGCCGTCGCAAAGGCGATGGTCGCGAGAGAGGAATACTGGGAGGCGGTGGCCACCTTCTGCGACGAGGTGATGTTGCAGAAGGAGGCAGCGGAACGGGCCCGTGAGGAGGACCCCCTCGCGGACCCGATCCGCCAAAGGAGGCTGGGCCGGAGAAGGCGGCTGCACGGCCAGCTCCATCCGCCATAGTGGGGGTGGCGGGTGACGGAGTGGGGCTCCGTCACTTGCGCCAAACACCCCTGCGTGGGGGAACTGCGTCTTGTTCTGCGCAGTTCCCTATCCCCGGTGGGCCCGGACGCGGGCGTTGGTCGCACCGTCTTCGGCGCATGGCAGCGATTGCGATAAGTACCCTGCCGTGCGTCGAAGCCGTGACCTAGAGGAACACGTCGGTTTTTAGTGGGTATGCTGGCTCTCTACACCAGTGACTCCCACATAACCCACACGGCGGCCCCAATCGCTGTGTGGGTATCCATAAAGGATTTTCCGACGCTAAAAAAAAAAAAAAAAAAAAAAAAAAAAAAAAAAAAAAAAAAAAAAAAAAAAAAAAAAGGTTAGGTTAGGTTAGGTTAGGTTAGGTTAGGTTAGGTTAGGTTAGGTTAGGTTAGGTTAGGTTAGGTTAGGTTAGGTTAGGTTAGGTTTTGGGGTGGGGTACTAGGTCAGAGAACCTCCTCGCATGTCGGTTGCATTGGGGGGATCGCCAGTCGCGTTCGATGCTATTGCATCTGGCGCGAACGGTGGGTCTCACAATGTGATTGGCTGGTGTACCCCGGGCACTTACGTGGTCATGTCCTTTTCAGGACATTGCTACGTATTTGGCTAATACTCTGACACCGTGTGGCTGCCTGGTCTTTTTAAGGGCGGGCATTGCACGGCCACACAAACCCGTAGCCCTGCACGTTTTCGTGGGGGTCGGGGACTCGGCGCATTGCACTTAGCGTTGGGTCGCGAGGAAGAAAACCTCTCTAAAAAATCACCCAGTGGTGGCCCCCTTGGGGGGCAGCGGAGCTTCGGCTCGTGGGTTGGCGGGCCTTCAAGGCCCGCGGTCCGCCTTCTACGGTGGACGAGTGGGGAGCGGATTTTCGCTCGTGGCGCTTCGTCGCCTTTTGACGAAGGCTCTTTTTAGGGCCGGCGGATCTTTTGATCGGTGGATTTGGCTGCCTTCAAGGTGGCGGGCCGTTCAGCGGCCAGTGTTGGGCGGAATTGTCACAGGTTGTCTGGTGGGTACCGTGGCTATGGGTCAAGTGTTTCGTTGGGCTTGGCTCATGCACGGTACACATTAGGCAGGGCGGAGGAGTTGCGGCTATGCGCGGGGTATGTTTTGGCCCCGCGTATGCGTAATCTTCTTCGCGCCTGTGGCAAGGCCAGCGGACCTTCGGGTCGTAGTTTGGGGCTTGGTAGAGCCCGCGCCGTAGTCCGTGCCGTGGGCACACGTGGTGGTGTCCGTGCAACCCGACCCGGTCTTTGGGAACGCAGGGCTGGTTGCCGCGGAGGCTTCGTCAACCTCTGCGGGGGGTGTCTTCCAGCCCGTAAGTCTAACCTCATTCCGGCGTCACAGTAAGTCGCGGCCCAGACGGGTGTGCGGCGTTTTGTCTGCGGCGGGAAGTTGTCCGGTGGGACGTAGGATGGGCGGCCTTCAAGGCTGCGGGTCGCTTCAGGCGGCCGTCTTCGGCGACGGTGTTGTTGGCGCCGGGCGGGCTGAAGCCCCTTGTGTCCCCGCAACAGCAGCACCTTAACCCGTGGCGGCGGAGTTTTCTCCGCCGGCCACACCCAAACGGTCCTTTTTAGGACCAGCGGACCCTCCCTCTTGGGTGGGTCGTGGCTTGCGGGCCTTCAAGGTTCGCGGGGGACGGCGGTAGGGGTGGGAACCCTGCCGTATCTAACGTCCCCAGAGATGGGGAGGAAAGCCTGCGGGCGAGTACTCCATCCCTCCGGGGAGTGGTGGAGGCCGATTTCGGCCGTGCTGCGGGGCGGATGCGGACGTCTGCGATGAGCTCCCCGCGTCCGTCCTCGTATGCAGCCTCCTGTCTGGGGAAGCGACGGTTTTTAGTGGGTAGGGCCCCTACTCTGGGGGAGGAGTCCCACATAACCCCGGTGCTTCCCAAAAGTGCCGGGGTATGCGTAACGCATTTTCCGTCGTTAAAAAAAAAAAAAAAAAAAGGTTAGGTTTTGGGGTACTAGGTCAGAGAACCTCCTCGCATGTCGGTTGCATTGGGGGGATCGCCAGTCGCGTTCGATGCTATTGCATCTGGCGCGAACGGTGGGTCTCACAATGTGATTGGCTGGTGTACCCCGGGCACTTACGTGGTCATGTCCTTTTCAGGACATTGCTACGTATTTGGCTAATACTCTGACACCGTGTGGCTGCCTGGTCTTTTTAAGGGCGGGCATTGCACGGCCACACAAACCCGTAGCCCTGCACGTTTTCGTGGGGGTCGGGGACTCGGCGCATTGCACTTAGCGCTGGGTCGCGAGGAAGAAAACCTCTCTAAAAAATCACCCAGTGGTGGCCCCCCTCGGGGGGCAGCGGAGCTTCGGCTCGTGGGTTGGCGGGCCTTCAAGGCCCGCGGTCCGCCTTCTACGGTGGACGAGTGGGGAGCGGATTTTCGCTCGTGGCGCTTCGTCGCCTTTTGACGAAGGCTCTTTTTAGGGCCGGCGGATCTTTTTGATCGGTGGATTTGGCCGCCTTCAAGGTGGCGGGCCGTTCAGCGGCCAGTGTTGGGCGGAATTGTCACAGGTTGTCTGGTGGGTACCGTGGCTATGGGTCAAGTGTTTCGTTGGGCTTGGCTCATGCACGGTACACATTAGGCAGGGCGGAGGAGTTGCGGCTATGCGCGGGGTATGTTTTGGCCCCGCGTATGCGTAATCTTCTTCGCGCCTGTGGCAAGGCCAGCGGACCTTCGGGTCGTAGTTTGGGGCTTGGTAGAGCCCGCGCCGTAGTCCGTGCCGTGGGCACACGTGGTGGTGTCCGTGCAACACGACCCGGTCTTTGGGAACGCAGGGCTGGTTGCCGCGGAGGCTTCGCCAACCTCTGCGGGGGGTGTCTTCCAGCCCGTAAGGCTAACCTCATTCCGGCGTCACAGTAAGTCGCGGCCCAGACGGGTGTGCGGCGTTTTGTCTGCGGCGGGAAGTTGTCCGGTGGGACGTAGGATGGGCGGCCTTCAAGGCTGCGGGTCGCTTCAGGCGGCCGTCTTCGGCGACGGTGTTGTTGGCGCCGGGCGGGCTGAAGCCCCTTGTGTCCCCGCAACAGCAGCACCTTAGCCCGTGGCGGTGGAGTTTTCTCCGCCGGCCACACCCAAACGGTCCTTTTCAGGACCAGCGGACCCTCCCTCGTGGGTGGGTCGTGGCTAGCGGACCTGCAAGGTTCGCGGGGGACGGCGGCAGGGGTGGGAACCCTGCCGTATCCAACGTCTCCAAAGATGGGGAGGAAAGCCTGCGGGTGAGTACTCCATCCCTCCGGGGAGTGGCGGAGGCCGATCTCGGCCGTGCTGCGGGGCGGATGCGGACGTCTGCGATGAGCTCCCCGCGTCCGTCCTCGTATGCAGCCTCCTGTCTGGGGAAGCGACGGTTTTTAGTGGGTAGGGCCCCCACTCTGGGGGAGGAGTCCCACATAACCCCGGTGCTTCCCAAAAGTGCCGGGGTATGCGTAACGCATTTTCCGTCGTTAAAAAAAAAAAAAAAAAAAAAAAAAAAAAAAAAAAAAGGTTAGGTTAGGTTGGGGTACTAGGTCAGAGAACCTCCTCGCATGTCGGTTGCATTGGGGGGATCGCCAGTCGCGTTCGATGCTATTGCATTTGGCGTGAACGGTGGGTCTCACAATGTGATTGGCTGGTGTACCCCGGGCACTTACGTGGTCATGTCCTTTTCAGGACATTGCTACGTATTTGGCTAATACTCTGACACCGTGTGGCTGCCTGGTCTTTTTAAGGGCGGGCATTGCACGGCCACACAAACCCGTAGCCCTGCACGTTTTCGTGGGGGTCGGGGACTCGGCGCATTGCACTTAGCGCTGGGTCGCGAGGAAGAAAACCTCTCTAAAAAATTACCCAGTGGTGGCCCCCTTGGGGGGCAGCGGAGCTTCGGCTCGTGGTATGGCGGGCCTTCAAGGCCCGCGAACCGTCTTCTGTGGCGGTCAGTGGGGAGCGAAAGCTCATGGCGCTTCGTCGCCTTCTGTCGAAAGGCTCTTTTTAGGGCCAGCGGACTTCGGTCGTAGTTTGGCGGGCCTTCAAGGCCCGCGGCCGCTTTTGCGGCAAAGTTTGTAGAGGTCGAACCAGTCTCACAAAGGTTGGCGCGGGTAGGTAAACAGAGTCGCAGTGTCTTGGGTGCGCAGGATGGGTGAGCGCCGGCCTCTGGGCCGTTGGGCGACGCCGGGCACCCATGGTGTTAGCCGCCCCATGTAAATCAAGCAGCCGCCTATAAATCCCAAACCTCCGAATCCCCCGGGGGCTCTCTGTAGTCGAACGGGTTTGTTCGTCCGAACGGTTGCTGAGGTCCATCGAAGGAACCGGGCACAGGGTAACCGAGTTAAGCGCCAGTGGGTTCCGTCCCATAGACCGCCGCTTACCATGTCCACGGTGGGGTGTGAGAGTGGTGGGGTGTTTTTGCCCCACCGCTTTCACACCCCAACCGTTGTTTATTCGATGGGTTGCCTTAGCATACGGGGTATGGTGGCCTTCTAGGCCACGGGAAAAGGCTCTTTTCAGGGCCGGTGATCATTTTTGATCGGTGGTTGGCCGCCTTCAAGGTGGCGGGCCGTTCAGCGGCTATCGATGGGCTCACTTGTCTCAGGTTGTTTGGTCGGTACCGTGGCTATGTGTCGGGTATGTCTCTGGCTCGGCACATGCACGGTACAGGCCAACCAGGGTGGAGAGGTCGTGGTTATGCGCGGGGTATGTTTTTGCCTCGCGTATGCGCGTCCTTCGCCACGCCTGGGTCAAGGCTAGCGGACCTTTTTGGTCGAAGTTTGGCAGGCTTCCAAAGCTTGCGCCCGCTTTTTGGCGGGAAAGAGGGGAGCGGTACTCGCTCGCGACGCTTTTGCGTCATTTGTGGAGCCTTCATGGCTAGTGGACCCTTGCGGTCGGTGGTTGGCCGGTCTCCAAGACCGGCGGGTCGCTTCATGCGGCCGTCTTCGGCGACGGTGTTGTTGGCGCCGGGCGGGCTGAAGCCCCTCGTGTCCCCGCAACAGCAGCACCTTAGCCCGTGGCGGTGGAGTTTTCTCTGCCGG
Source organism: Acentria ephemerella (assembly GCA_943193645.1). Taxonomy (NCBI): domain Eukaryota; kingdom Metazoa; phylum Arthropoda; class Insecta; order Lepidoptera; family Crambidae; genus Acentria; species Acentria ephemerella. Next base: position 11,977,597 of record OW971888.1, read on the forward strand.
CCACACCCAAACGGTCCTTTTTAGGACCAGCGGACCCTCCCTCTTGGGTGGGTCGTGGCTTGCGAGCCTCCAAGGTTCGCGGGGGACGGCGGCAGGGGTGGGAACCCTGTCGTACCCAACGTCTCCAAAGATGGGGAGGAAAGCCTTCGGGCGTGTACTCCATCCCTCCGGGGAGTGGCGGTGGCCGATTCCGGCCGAGCTGCGGGGCGGACGCGAAAGTATGCGATAAGCTCCTCGTATCCGTCCTCGTAGGCAGCCTCCTGTCTGGGGAAGAGACGGTTTTTAGTGGGTAGGGCCCTCACTCTGGGGGAAGAGTCCCACATAACCCCGGTGCTTTCCCAAAAGTGCCGGGGTATGCGTAAATGCATTTTCCGTCGGTAAAAAAAAAAAAAAAAAAGGTTAGGTTAGGTTAGGTTTCCGTGTGCGGTTTCCAGTCTGCCATCGGACGCGTCCCCCGGGTTGCGGATAGGGGAACGCCCTCCAGATATGGGGGGTACCGGCTGCGGCCGGCGCGGACAATACTGGAAGTGTGGCTGCCTGGTCTCTTTGAGGGCGGGCATTGCACAGCCACACAAACCCGTAAGCCCTCACGTTTTTGTGGGGGTCGGGGGCTCGGCGCACTGAGCGTCGGGCTGCGAGGAAGAAAACCTCTATAAAAAATCACCCTGGTGGGGCCCTCCTTGTGGGGGCCGGTGGAGCTTCGGCTCGGTGGATGGCGGCCTAGTTGGCCGCGGTCCGTTTTGTCGGATTGTGGTGGGAGCGTTTTCGCTCGCGGCGCTCTTGCGCCTTTTTGAACGTTCTTCGTTCTTTGACGTGGGGTGCTTCCACACCCCATCACGTCGTCTCTGGGGCTTGCCTTAACTGGCCGGTCCCGACGGAGCTTACCTTCATTGGTCGGCTCAGTGGCCACCTTCGGGTGGCGTGGTATGGCGGGCCTTCAAGGCCCGCGGTGCGGCGAGTTCGGCTGCTGCGGTGTCGTGGTAGTCGGACAGGCTTCGGCCATCGCCGGACAACCTGTAAACCCTCGTCGTTGTCGTGGTCATGTCTCGCGGACGGCGTAGGGAGCAGGGGGCTTGCCTTAACCGGCCGGCCCAAGACGAGACAACGTCTATAAAAAACCCCAAAGGCCTGTCGTTGGGGAACGTGGCGACGGGTCGCCTTATTTATAAGGTGGTGGGCTGGGTAAGTCCACCAGCTAGCGCCAACCCTGAGGACCGCCCGACCCTCAGGTGTATTAGGGTTACCCCGGTGCAGGGGGCACCGCCGGGGTGGACGTTTTATTTCCCCCATACTCGTGGGAATTTTATGGCAGTGTTTAATAAATCCAAAAAACCCCTTAGTTTAAGTTTTGATGTTGAAGAGTTGTGGTCAGGACGCTCCCTTAGGAGCAAGAAGTCGGTGGAGAAGGCGCCCAGTACTCAGTTGAGTGGCGCGGAGGATGAGGAGTCAGACCAAGAGGCCGGATTTAGATCGAACTTCGGCTCTTGTGTCTCAATTAATACGGTTGGGTCCCAGTCGGGACGTAAAAGAGAAAGAGAGGTTGTGTCAGGTGACTCGGACAGTGCTTCGAGCACAGAGCAAGCGGCTGCGCCTAAAAAGCAGGCTGCAACCAATGCTGTACGCGGTCGGGGTCGGCCGATTAAAACGGGAGAATATGCGGGGCTGGCTCAGGCCAAAAAGGAGTACAACGCCCAGCTGCGGGAGTCCTTGCGGCTGGAGGCGGAAAAAGAGTTTGCGGAGGAGTTGGCGCAAAGGAGAACGCGCTCTTCACCTGCAATCTCGCGCTCCGCATCCCACTCAGACGTGATGTCCTTAGGTGAAGAACCTAGTGCAGCGGAGATATATAGGTCCGTACAGAACGAACTTAGGACGATTCTTGATGTTGCGTCGAAATCCACTCACTTAAAAGGCACCTTCCAGAAGGCCTTGAAGCTATCAGCTAGCTCGATAAGTGAGCACACGCAGACACTCCTCCGGTGTACTGTGTCTGAAGAGGTATCTAAGCTGGAGCGCGAGAACCAGCGCCTCCGAGCGGATATGGACGAGCTGCGCAAGCAGCTGGAAGAATTGCGCGCGGAACGTATGCGCCCTGTCCCAGCAGCAAGTCAACCCCTGGACGGCAATCAAATCCTCCAGGCGGTCTCTACAGTGGTAAATGATAAAATCAAGGAGGCCATGACGTCGGCCACCAATATGTTTAACGCCCGTATTGACGGCCTTAAAACCGCTGACAGACCGCGGCCACCGTTGGCTGCAGACAAGAAGAGGCAGGCTGCACAGCCGGAGTCCCATTTAACGGGTCGTACGCAGCCATCTTCTGTGTCGAAAGACTCGCCCGCAATAACCTCTAAGTGTGGTACGATGTCCCTTGTTCCTAGCCAAAACTCCCGGCTTCGGACGAAAGGCAAGGGCAAGGGAAAAGGGAAGAAGTCTGTGGCAGCCCCGGTGACCAAAACAGCTGCCCCAACGGTTAAGGGACCTTCTCCGTCCGCTGCCGCCCTGGCTCCCCCAACATCAGAAGAGGGGAGCTGGACCACGGTGGTAAAGCGGGGGAAAAAGAAGACGGCACAAGCAAAGGCACCGGCCTCTCAGCCTAAGCAAAACCCTACGCCCAACTCTAAGGTGCAGGGTAAAGCGAAGGCCAAGAAGCCGCGGAAAGTTAAGGAGCCCCGTACAGCTGCCGTAATCATAACTCTCGGCTCTGATGCGGAGAAGAATGGCCTCTCATACGCGGAGGTCATTAGGAAGGCGCGATCTGCAATTAAAATTGAGGAGCTCGGCATTCCGCCACTCAAGATCGCGACGGCTGTCACCGGTGGGAAGATCCTCCAAGTTTCTGGAGATGAACAGGGTGCCAAGGCTGACGCGCTTGCTGAACAGCTTAGGTCACTCTTCGACAGCGAGGATATCCGGGTCTCCAGGCCTACGAAGTGTATGGAGATTTCCGTTCTAGACCTGGATGACTCCGTCGAAAAAGAGGAGGTCGTGGCGGCTGTTGCCGAAAAGGGTAACTGTGCGCACCACCAGGTGAAGGTCGGAGAGATTCGCCGCGGGCCCAGCGGGATGGGATCTGCCTGGGTGTCGTGTCCTGTTGGCGCGGCGAATAAGATCCTTGAGGCCGGTCGGCTTCTTGTCGGGTGGAGCTCGGCGCGAGTTCGCGCGGTGGAGCAACGCCCGATGAAGTGCTTCCGTTGTCTTGAGCGAGGGCATGCTCGACAGCAGTGCTCTGGTGTAGACCGTAGTGATCTATGTTTCCGCTGCGGAGCACCAGGGCACAAAGCGGCCAAATGTTCAGCGGAGCCGCACTGTGTTGTCTGCGCTGCCACCAAGAGGCCTGCAGGACATATTTTGGGGGGCCGGAGCTGCAAAGCCCCAAACGCCTCCCCAAGGAAGATGAAGACCTCGGCCGCCAAGACCTCGGCCGCTCAAAAGGCTGCGGTACCGCCACCGCAGCCCATGGACACGACTCCAATCGTTGATGGCCCTACAACCAGCAGCTAGTGTTCTTCAGACGAACCTGAACCACTCCTCTGGTGCACAGGACCTCCTGTTGCAGACCATGAGGGAGAGGTTCTTAAATATTGCGGTGGCCGCCGAGCCATACTACGTCCCGCCCTGCCCTAACTGGGCCGCGGACATAGACAACTCGGTGGTCGTCATAAGGTCGGCGTCTAATTCTTCGCCCCCCCTCTCAGTTCATCAGAGAGGTCGTGGCTTTGTCGTTGCCAAATGGGGAGACGTTACCATCATTGGTGTGTACTTCTCCCCCAACAGACTACTGGCTGACTTCGAGCTATTTCTCGATGAGTTAGGCTTAGTTGTGCGTCGAAGCGCTTCGTCGCGCATTCTGGTCTCGGGGGACTTCAATGCCAAATCTACGGCTTGGGGTTCCCCGACTACCGATCCAAGAGGTTCTGCAGTTGAAGCCTGGATGGCTATGTTCGGCCTCATTCTGTTGAACCGGGGCTCAGCCAATACCTGCGTGCGACAGCGGGGGGGGTCAATAGTGGACTTAACGTTCGCTACCCCCGCTCTCGCCACGCACGTCACTGGCTGGCAGGTCCTGCAAGAGGTGGAGACTTTGAGCGATCACCTTTACATATCGCTCAAAGTGCTCTCTCGGAATGGTCCTGGTCGTTCTGTGACTCCGTCGTTGTCACCCTTCCCCAAATGGGCGCTCACCAAACTCGACAAAGAGCGTCTCGAGGAAGCGGTGTTGGTCGAGGACTGGTGCGCACCAACTTCTACCACCACGTCCCTCGACGTTGATGCAGAGGCTGAGCGTTTCCGCGACTCTTTACATCGCGTGAGCGACTCAGCCATGCCACGTGTTCGCTACCAGCCCCGCAAGGGGGCCGTCTACTGGTGGTCGGCGGAGATTGCCGCACTTCGGGCAACCTGTGTTGCCAAGAGACGAGAGCTGGCCAGATACCGGCATCGTACTCGCAACGGGTTACGGGACGAAGTCTGGGAGGAGTATTTACACAGCCTCTACACTGAGGCGCGGAGGACCATGCGGGTAGCCATTTTCAAGGCGAAAACGGAGGCGCGGGAGCAGATGCTGGAGTCACTCGACAGGAATCCGTGGGGTCGACCCTACCGTGCAGCGCGTGATAAACTGCGCGGCCAGGGTCCCCCGGTTGCGGAAACCCTCGAGCCTCATCTCCTACATGAGGTCGTAGAAGCTCTGTTCCCGTCTCGCGATGAACATCTCGCACCGTCTATGGTCCCCCGTGGGGCCCAGACTTCCGACGACAGTCCGGCGCTCGTTGTATCAGACGCCGAGTACGATGCCGCTATAACCCGGCTCCGGTCAAAGAAGACCGCCCCAGGTCCCGATGGGATACACGGCCGCGTATTGGCTTTGTCTCTCATTGAAATGGAGTCACGCATGCGTAACCTTTTTGACGCGTGTCTTGAGCGTGGGAAATTTCCGCAGATCTGGAAGAGAGGGCGTCTTGTTCTCCTGCAAAAGGTGGGCAGATCTGCGGACTCGCCATCAGCTTACCGGCCCATTGTTCTTTTGGACGAAACCGGTAAGCTGCTGGAGAGGATCATTGCGGGCCGTATTATCAGCCACTTGACCACGGTAGGTCCAGATTTGGCTGATTGCCAGTATGGGTTCAGAGAGGGTCGTTCGACCATTGACGCGATCACGCGTGTGAAGGCCCTCTCTAACGAGGCAGTCTCCCGCGGCGGGGTGCTATTGGCGGTGTCTCTTGACATCGCCAACGCTTTCAACACCCTGCCGTTTGGGTGCATCGCCGAAGCCCTTAAATTCCACGGGCTCCCTAGGTATCTGCAGCTCATAGTCGCAGATTACCTAGGGAATCGTACTGTGTCCTGCCAGGACCGAGATGGCAGAGTTCTCGAGCGACACATGACATGCGGTGTTCCACAGGGGTCGGTTCTTGGCCCCCTCCTGTGGAACATCGGATACGATTGGGTGTTGCGGGGTGCCCTATTACCAGGGGTCCGCACGTTTTGTTACGCGGACGACACCCTCGTGACAGCGAGAGGGTCGTCGTTCGCGGAAGTCGCAATACTGGGCAGGGTCGGGACGATCCAGGTTGTCCATCGGATCGAGAGGCTCGGACTGCAGGTGGCCCTCAATAAAACCGAGGCCCTTCTTTTTCATGGGCCTCGGAAGGGTCCACCTTCGGGAGCTACTCTCGATCTCAACGGCGTTAGGGTCCCTATTGGCCCTACTTTGAAGTACTTGGGGCTCGTTTTGGACCCGGGGTGGAAATTTTACAACCACTTCCGGGAACTGACCCCCAAGCTCATGGCCACGACTTCTGCCCTGAGCAGGCTCCTGCCCAACGTGGCGGGCCCGGGTGACACGTGCCGCCGCCTCTTTACAGCGGTGGTACGCTCTATGGCGCTCTATGGTGCGCCAGTGTGGGTGGACGCCCTTTCGGCCCCGAACAAGACTCTGCTGCGGAGAGCGCAGAGAGTCATGGCCGTCAGGGTGATCCGGGGCTACCGCACGGTGTCCTTTGAGGCTGCGTGCCTGTTGGCAAACACACCTCCCTGGGATCTCGACGCTCGAGTCCTAGCGGAGGTGTACGAGTGCGGAGCAGCTCTTCGCGCAGAGATGGGGCACCGGCGTATAATGCCGGAGCTGGTGCGGCGCTGGAGGAGGAGGGCGCAACGGACCCTGGAGAGGGAGTGGGTTGCGCGCCTCAGTGCGCCCAAGGCAGGTCTCAGGACCGTGGAGGCCATCCGCCCGGTATTCCGGGAGTGGATGAGGCGACGGCACGGGGTGTTGACCTTCCGTGTTGTGCAGGTTCTGACCGGACATGGTTGTTTCGGCAGATACCTGCACAACACGGCTCACAGGGAGACCAGTGCCCGCTGCCACGAGTGCGGCTGCGACAGCGACACGGCGCAACACACGCTGGAGGCTTGCCCGGCGTGGGCGGTACAGCGTCGTGCGCTGGTCGCGGCCATAGGAGGAGACCTCTCTCTCCCGGCCATCGCAAAAGCGATGGTCGCGAGAGAGACAAACTGGGAGGCGGTGGCCGCCTTTTGCGACGAGGTGATGTCGCAGAAGGAGGCAGCGGAACGGGCCCGTGAGGAGGACCCCCTCGCGGACCCGATTCGCCAAAGGAGGCTGGGCCGGCGAAGGAGGCTTCATGGCCAGCTTCAACCGCCATAGTGGGGGTGGCGGGTGACGGAGTGGGGCTCCGTCACTTGCGTCAAACACCCCTGCGTGGGGGAACTACGTCTTGTTCTGCGTAGTTCCCTATCCCCGGTGGGCCCGGATGCGGGCATTGGTCGCACCGTCTTCGGCGCATGGCAGCGATTGCGATAAGTACCCTGCCGTGCGTCGAAGCCGTGACCTCGAGGAACACGTCGGTTTTTAGTGGGTATGCTGGCTCTCTACACCAGTGACTCCCACATAACCCATACGGCGGCCCCAATCGCTGTATGGGTATCCATAAAGGATTTTCCGACGCAAAAAAAAAAAAAAAAAAAAAAAAAAAAAAAAAAAAGGTTAGGTTAGGTTAGGTTAGGTTAGGTTAGGTTAGGTTAGGTTAGGTTAGGTTAGGTTAGGTTAGGTTAGGTTAGGTTAGGTTTTCCGTGTGCGGTTTCCAGTCTGCCATCGGACGCGTCCCCCGGGTTGCGGATAGGGGAACGCCCTCCAGATATGGGGGGTACCGGCTGCGGCCGGCGCGGACAATACTGGAAGTGTGGCTGCCTGGTCTTTTTAAGGGCGGGCATTGCACAGCCACACAAACCCGTAAGCCCTCACGCTTTTGTGGGGGTCGGGGGCTCGGCGCACTGAGCGTTGGGCTGCGAGGAAGAAAACCTCTATAAAAAATCACCCCGGTGGGGCCCTCCTTGTGGGGGCCGGTGGAGCTTCGGCTCGGTGGATGGCGGCCTAGTTGGCCGCGGTCCGTTTTGGTGGATTGTGGTGGGAGCGTTTTTGCTCGCGGCGCTCTTGCGCCTTTTTGACGTGGGGTGCTTTCACACCCCATCACGTCGTCTCTGGGGCTTGCCTTAACTGGCCGGTCCCGACGGGGCTTACCTTCATTGGTCGGCTCAGTGGCCACCTTCGGGTGGCGTGGTATGGCGGGCCTTCAAGGCCCGCGGTGCGGCGAGTTCGGCTGCTGCGGTGTCGTGGTAGTCGGACAGGCTTCGGCCATCGCCGGACAACCTGTAAACCCTCGTCGTTGTCGTGGTCATGTCTCGCGGACGGCGTAGGGAGCAGGGGGCTTGCCTTAATCGGCCGGCCCAAGACGAGACAACGTCTATAAAAAACCCCAAAGGCCTGTCGTTGGGGAACGTGGCGACGGGTCGCCTTATTTATAAGGTGGTGGGCTGGGTAAGTCCACCAGCTAGCGCCAACCCCGGGGGACCGCTCGACCCCTCGGGTGTAGTAGAGTAGTCTGGGTGCAGAGGGCACCGCCCAGATGGTCCACGTATATCCCTCCTACTCGTGGGAATTTTATGGCAGTGTTTAATAAATCCAAAAAACCCCTTAGTTTAAGTTTTGATGTCGAAGAGTTGTGGTCGGGACGCTCCCTTAGGAGCAAGAAGTCGATGAGCGAGAAGGCGCCCAGTACTCAACAGAGTGGCGCGGAGAATGATGAGTCGGACCGTGAAGTCGAACCAAGATCTAATTTCGGTTCATGCGTCTCGATTAATACAGTCGGGTCCCAGTCGGGACGGAAAAGAGAGCGAGAGGTTGGGTCCGAATCGGACAGTGCTTCCAGCACAGAGATGGCAGCTGCGCCTAAAAAGTCAGCAGCCTCTGGTCAAAGTCGTGGCCGGGGCCGCCCCATCAAGACTGGCGAGTACGCTGGGCTGGCTCAAGCGAAGAGGGAATACAACGCCCAGCTGCGCGAGGCCCTGCGGCTGGAGGCGGAGAAAGATTTTGCGGAGGAGCTAGCGCAAAGGCGAACGCGCTCTTCTCCTGCGATCTCGCGCTCTGCTTCCCTCTCTGATGTTATGTCCCTTGACGAGGAACCAAGTGCGACTACGATTTATAAGTCGGTTCAGACGGAGCTACAAACAATCCTCGAAGTAGCAACAAAATCGAGCCAGCTGAAGGGCACCTACCAAAAAGCCCTTAAGACGTCTGCTCACTCAATCAAAGAGTGCATGCAAACCCTTCTTCGGTGTACCGTTTCAGACGAGGTCACCAAGTTGGAACGGGAGAACCAGCGTCTTAGAGCTGACGTTGATGAGCTGCGTAAACAGCTAGAGGACATGCGTGTGGAACGCGCGCGCCCAGTCCCTGCTACGTCGCAAGCACCCTTGGAGGGCAACCAGATCTTGCAAGCGGTGTCAACTGTGGTGGACGAAAAGATTAAGGCGGCCATGGCGACGGCCACAAATATGATTAACGCCCGTATAGATGGGCTTAAAACAGCGGACAGACCGAGGCCACCGTTGGCCGCCGATCAAAGGAAACAGGCCTCCCATTCGCAGCCTGCGACTGCGACGACGGACTCGCCCGCCATTGTTTCAAAGTGCGGGACGATGACCCTTGTCCCAAGTCAGAAGTCTAGACTCAAGACCAATGGCAAGGGTAAGGGAAAGGGGAAGAGGACAGTGCCTCCCCCAGCATCTAAATCGGCAGCACCAACGCCGAAAGTGGCAGAACCCTCCTCGTCCACTTCCGCTCCGACCGCCTCAACTTCAGAAGAGGCTGGCTGGACCACGGTTGTGAAACGGGGTAAGAAGAAGGCGCCTACAACTGTGTCGGCAACCCAGCCTAAACCTAACCCTAAGCCCAACACTGAGGGCAAGGGGAAAGCTAGGGCTAGGAAGCCGAAAAAAGTTAGGGAACCCCGCACGGCCGCTGTGATAATCACCATCGGTCCAGAGGCGGAAAAGAGTGGCCTATCCTACGCTGAGGTAATTAGGAAGGCGCGCTCTTCAATTAAAATCGAAGAACTTGGCATTCCGCCTCTTAAAATCGTTACGGCGGTCACTGGTGGTAAAATCCTTCAGGTCTCCGGTGATGATCAGGGCTCCAAAGCAGACTCCCTTGCGCAGCAATTGCGGTCTGTCTTTGAAAATGAGGACATCCGGGTCTCCAGGCCCACGAAATGCATGGAGATCTCTGTGGTAGGCCTGGACGACTCGGTCGAACAGGAGGAGGTTGTGACGGCCATTGCGGAAAAAGGCAATTGTGCGCACCAACAGGTGAAAGTTGGAGAAATTCGCCGCGGGCCCACTGGCATGGGGACTGCGTGGGTCTCGTGCCCTGTTAGTGCGGCTAATAAAATTCTTGAGGCCGGTCGACTTCTTGTCGGGTGGAGCTCGGCGCGAGTCCGCGCTGTGGAGCAACGCCCGATGAGATGCTTCCGCTGTCAGGAGCGTGGGCATGCTAGACAGCAGTGCACTGGGGTGGATCGTAGCGACCTTTGCTTCCGCTGCGGGACACCCGGACACAAAGCGTCTAAATGCTCTGCGGAACCGCACTGCGTTGTGTGTGCGGCAACAAAGAGACCTGCAGGACATATACTTGGGGGCAAAAGCTGCAAAGCCCCTAATTCTCCCCCCAAGAAGACGAAAACCACGGCCGTCAAGACCCCGGCCGCTCAAAAGGCTGCGTTACCGTTACCGCAACCAATGGACACAACTCCTATAGTTGATGGCCCTACGCCCAGTAACTAACTGTCTGCAGGCGAATTTAAATCACTCCTCTGGCGCACAGGACCTCCTGCTGCAGACCATGAGGGAGCGATCTTCTAAAATTGCGGTGGCCGCCGAGCCGTACTATGTCCCGCCCTGCCCTAACTGGGCCGCGGACATGGACAACTCGGTGGTCGTCATAAGGTCGGCACTTAATTCTTCGCCCCCCCTCTCAGTCCACCAGAGAGGGCATGGCTTCGTCTCTGCCAAATGGGGAGAAATCACCATTATTGGTGTCTATTTCTCCCCCAACAGGTCACTGGCTGAATTCGAGATATTTCTTGACGAGCTAGGAGTTGCGGTACGGCGGAGTCCTTCGTCATGCATTCTGGTCCTGGGGGACTTCAATGCCAAGTCAACGGCTTGGGGTTCTCCAGCTACAGATGGTAGAGGCACAGCGGTGGAGGCCTGGATGGCTATGTTCGGCCTCATTCTGTTAAATCGGGGCTCAGCCAATACCTGCGTGCGACAGCGGGGGGGGTCAATAGTGGACTTAACGTTTGCTACCCCCGCTCTCGCCATGCACGTCTCTGGCTGGCAGGTCCTCGAAGAAGTCGAAACCCTGAGCGACCACTTGTACATCGCCTTCGATATATTCGCTCGGAGCGATTCAGGTCGCCCTGCACATCTTCCGTCGTCGTCTCCCTTCCCCAAATGGGCGCTCTCTAAGCTCAACAAGGAGCACCTTGAGGAAGCAGTGCTTGTCGCGGACTGGTGTTCACCACCTATCACTATGTCCGTTGACATCGAGGTAGAGGCAGATCGCTTTCGCGAAACTTTACAACGCGTTAGCGATGCTGCCATGCCACGAATTCACCACCAACCTCGTAAGGGGTCCGTTTACTGGTGGTCGGCGGAGATTGCCGCGTTTCGGGCCGATTGTGTGGCCAAGCGCCGGGAGCTCGCCAGGTACAGGCATCGTACTCGCAATGGGCTCAGAGACGAAGTTTGGGAGGAGTACCTGCACAGCCTCTACACTGAGGCGCGGAGGACCATGCGGACAGCCATCTATAAGGCGAAAACGGAGGCGCGGGAACAGATGCTGGAGTCGCTCGATCGTAATCCGTGGGGTCGACCCTACCGTGCTGCGCGTGACAAACTGCGTGGCCAGGGTCCCCCGGTGGCGGAAACGATGGAGCCACAGCTGCTCCAAGAAGTTGTGGAAGCTCTGTTCCCGTCCCGCGATGAACATCTCGCACCGTCTATGGTCCCCCGTGGGGCCCAGACTTCTGTCGACAGCCCGGCACCCCCTGTGTCCGATGCCGAGTACGATGCCGCGCTCACCCGGCTTCGCTCTAAGAAGACCGCCCCAGGCCCTGACGGGGTCCACGGCCGTGTGTTGGCACACTCACTTGCGGAGTTCGAACCAAGGATGCGCAATCTTTTTGATGCGTGCCTTAGGTCTGGCCGATTTCCAAAAGCCTGGAAGAGGGGGCGTCTCGTTCTCCTGCAGAAGGCGGGTAGATCTGCCGACTCTCCGTCAGCTTACCGGCCCATCGTTCTTTTGGACGAGACCGGTAAACTGCTGGAGAGAATCATTGCGGGCCGCATCACCGATCATCTGCTGACAGTCGGTCCAGACTTGGCTGATTGCCAGTATGGCTTTAGAGAGGGTCGTTCGACCATCGACGCGATCACGCGTGTGAAGGCCCTCTCTAACGAGGCAGTTTCTCGCGGCGGGGTGCTTTTGGCGGTGTCACTTGACATCGCCAACGCCTTCAACACCCTGCCGTTTGAGTGCATCGCTGAGGCCCTCAATTATCACGGGCTGCCCAAGTATCTGCGGCTCGTTGTCGCGGACTACTTCAGGGATCGGATTGTGTCCTGCCAGGACCGAAACGGGAGAATTTTCGAGCGGCGTATGACATGCGGTGTTCCACAGGGGTCTGTCCTTGGGCCACTCCTGTGGAACATCGGATACGATTGGGTTTTGCGGGGCGCCCTTTTGCCAGGGGTCCGCATCTTCTGTTACGCGGACGACACCCTCGTAACAGCTAGAGGGTCGTCGTTCGCGGAAGTCTCGATTCTAGGGAAGGTCGGGACAATCCAGGTGGTCCACCGGATCGAGAGGCTCGGTCTGCGGGTGGCCCTCAACAAAACCGAGGCCCTTCTTTTTCACGGGCCTCGGAAGGGTCCACCTTCAGGAGCCACTCTCGATCTGAATGGGGTGCGGGTCCCTGTGGGCCCAACGTTAAAGTACTTGGGGCTTGTACTCGACCCGGGGTGGAAGTTCATTTCCCACTTCCGGCAGCTCACCCCCAAGCTGACGAAGGCGACAGCTGCCCTCAGCAGGCTCCTGCCCAACGTGGCGGGCCCAGGTGACACGTGCCGCCGCCTCTTTACAGCGGTGGTACGGTCGATGGCGCTCTATGGTGCGCCAGTGTGGGTGGACGCCCTTTCGGCCCCGAACAAGACTCTGCTGCGACGAGCGCAGAGAGTCATGGCCGTCAGGGTGATCCGGGGCTACCGCACGGTGTCCTATGAGGCTGCATGCCTGCTGGCCAACACGCCTCCCTGGGACCTCGACGCCCGAGTCCTAGCGGAGGTGTATGAGCGCGGAGCAACTCTTCGCGCAGAGATGGGGCACCGGCGCATAATGCCGGAGCTGGTCCTGCGCTGGAGGAGGAGAGCGCAGCGCACCCTAGAGAGGGAGTGGCTTCAACGCCTCAATGAGCCCACGTCCGGCATTCGGACTGTGGAGGCCATCCGCCCGATCTTTCGGGAGTGGGTGAGGCGGCGGCACGGGGTGTTGACCTTCCGTGTTGTGCAGGTTCTGACTGGACATGGTTGTTTCGGCGGATACCTGCACAACACGGCTCACAGGGAAACCAGTGCCCGCTGCCACGAGTGCGGCTGCGACAGCGACACGGCGCAACACACGCTGGAGGCTTGCCCGGCGTGGGCGTCACAGCGTCGTGCGCTGGTCGCGGCCATTGGAGGAGACCTCTCCCTCCCGACCGTCGCAAAGGCGATGGTCGCGAGAGAGGAGTACTGGGAGGCGGTGGCCACCTTCTGTGACGAGGTGATGTCGCAGAAGGAGGCAGCGGAACGGGCCCGTGAGGAGGACCCCCTCGCGGACCCGATCCGCCAAAGGAGGCTGGGCCGGAGAAGGCGGCTGCACGGCCAGCTCCATCCGCCATAGTGGGGGCGGCGGGTGACGGAGTGGGGCTCCGTCACTTGCGCCAAACGCCCTTACGTGGGGGAACTGCGTCCTGTTCTGCGTAGTTCCCTATCCCCGGTGGGCCCGGTTGCGGGCATTGGTCGCACCGTCTTCGGCGCATGGCAGTGATTGCGATAAGTACCCTGCCGTGCGTCGAAGCCGTGACCTCGAGGAACACGTCGGTTTTTAGTGGGTATGCTGGCTCTCTACACCAGTGACTCCCACATAACCCACACGGCGGCCCCAATCGCTGTGTGGGTATCCATAAAGGATTTTCCGACGCAAAAAAAAAAAAAAAAAAAAAAAAAAAAAAAAAAAAAAAAAAAAAAAGGTTAGGTTAGGTTTCCGTGTTGCGGTTCCAGTACGCCATCGGACGCGTCCCCCGGGTTGCGGATAGGGGAACGCCCTCCAGATATGGGGGGTACCGGCTGCGGCCGGCGCGGACAGCACTGGACGTGTGGCTGCCTGGTCTCTTTGAGGGCGGGCATTGCACAGCCACACAAACCCGTAAGCCTTCACACTTTTGTGGGGGTCGGGGGCTCGGCGCACTGAGCGTCGGGCTGCGAGGAAGAAAACCTCTATAAAAAATTACCCTTGTGGGGCCCCCCTCGGGGGGCAGCGGAGCTTCGGCTCGTGGTATGGCGGGCCTTCAAGGCCCGCGGTCTGCCGTTTGTGGTGGACTCAGTCGGGAGCGGCTTGTCGCTCGTGGCGCACTCGCGCCTTTTTGTGAGAAAAGGTTCTTGTCAGGACCAGTGGACTTTTGTCGGTGGATGGCGAGCAGTGCTCGCGGAATCGTATATTGTGGAGGCGCATTTTTGTGTGCCTGGCACCTCGTGCTTTCGAGGGGCGTTCTCGGGCTTGCCTTAATTGGCTGTCCCGGACGGAGCTTGCCTTAATTGGCCGGCTCAGCGGCCGCCTTCGGGCGGCGTGGTATGGCGGGCCTTCAAGGCCCGCGTGCGCGGCGGGTCTGGCGGCTGTGGTTTTGCAGTCGCTGGGTGGGCTTCTGCTCCCCGTCGGGCAACCTGTTACCCCGCGTGGACCAGGGGGGCTCGCCTTAATCGGCCGGCCCTGAGTGGAGACAACCACAATAAAAAACCCCAAAGGCCTGTCGTTGGGCAACGCGGCGACGGGTCGCCTTATTTTTAAGGTGGTGGGCTGGGTAAGTCCACCAGCGAGCGCCAACCCTGAGTACCGCCCGACCCTCAGGAGTATTAGGGTTACCCCGGTACAGGGGGCACTGCCGGGGTGGACGTTTTATTTCCCCCACACTCGTGGGAATCGCATGGATACTTCAAAAATTAAATTATCGTTTCGTAAAAAAGATGTTATGGAAGGAGGGAGCTCTCGCTCCGGAAGTTTGAGTCGGTGGGCCTCGGCGACAAGCGTCGCCGGGAGCGAAATTACTGGTGAGCGCAACTCGCGCGCGTCGTCCGAATTGGACACAGACGGTACGATCGACAGCAGGTCGGTCTTCGAAGATAGGAGAAAGTCGAAGCGGGCCAAGCGCCCTAGGCTTAAGAACGGTTCGGACTCTGGATCCGAGATAGAGTTTGCGGCCCCATCGCCCAAGGAATCTACGGGCCAAGGTCGCGGCTCTGGTAGAGGACGTGGTAGGCCTCCTACCACCTTTGAGTACGTGGGTCTGGCCAAAGCAAAGGCCGAATATGCCAAGGCCTGCGAGATGGAGGAGGAGGCTGACTACGAGGAGGAAGTCCACAGGAAGCTCGAGGTGGCAGACGCCGCCCGGGCCAAGTGCAAAGATGCACCGGAGCTTTTGGAGGAATCGGCTGTGGACGATTTGACGGCGGCCCAACTTGCGCAAAGTGCGCGCCTCTACATGGAGGTTGTGTCAACGGCCGCTGGCAAGTCCAGACACCTCAAGGGTACTGTTATGCGGGACATAAAGATTGCCACAAAGTCTTTAGGCAGTATTGTTGACTCGCTGCAGACGCGTACCGCCAGCGAAGAAAACCGCATGCTGGCAGCAGAGAATGCCCAGCTCAAGGCAAGGGTCGACACGCTCTGCAAAGAGCTTGAAGAGGTAAAGATCGCAGTGCAAAAACTCTCTGCGAGTAGCAGCGCACCAATTCCTGCGCCCCAGAAGGTCGTCGCTGAGCAGGGCTCGGATATGGAGATCGAGGATTCTTTGCCGACTCCGTTCCCCGAGCCTCTGCCTCAGCGTCCAAAACGGGCTAGCCGCGTGCAGCCCACCATGTCGGACCCTCCTACTCTCGTCAGTGGGGAGCTATCACAGACGGCCCTAATCACATCGATTTTGAACCAAGTGGGGGCTATGATGGATAGCAAACTGGCAACGTTCAAGGAAAGCCAGAAGACGCCAGATCGGCCCCGCCCCCCCTTGGCACACGAGACCAGGAAGGCGGCGGCTGAGGCCGCAGCAGCAGCCAAACCGGCTCCGACTCCTGCACCTAGAGCGCAAGCGGCACCCAAACTAAACGGGTCAGTCGCTCCCAAGATGAAAGCCGGCCCTAATAAAGGCAAGGCAAAGGGCTATGCAGAGGCGGCCAAAAAGAAACCGGCTTCCAAGCCGGCCTCAGCTCCTCAGCCAGCCCCCAGATCCACGGCTGCTCCCTCATCGTCGTCTGTCCCTGGTGCGGACGCCGAAGGATGGGTCACAGTCGTCAAGAAAAAGAAGGGCAAGAAAGCCAACCCGGAGCCAGCTGCACAACTTACCCAGTCTAAGAAAAGTGGTGCAGCTCCGGCGAAGGTGGCGGCTAAGAAAAAACCGCGCAGGCTTAGGGACGCACGCTCAGCGGCGATTGTTGTCACCATAGACCCCGACGCGGAGAAGAGAGGCCTCACCTATGCTGACATAATTAGGAAAGCTAAGGCGGCCATAAACCTCGAAGAGTTAGGTCTTTCGGCGGAGGGCTTCAGTGTCAAGGAAGCCGCCACTGGGGCTCGAATTTTTGAGGTCTCTGCCGACAAAGACGCCGCCGTCAACCGATCAAAGGCTGACTTGGTGGCCGAAAAGTTTAGAGGTGTCTTCGAGAATGACGTCCGAGTCACCAGGCCCACTAAATGCGCGGAAATCCGCCTTTCAGGCCTGGATGACTCGGTGGAGAAATATGACATCGTAGTTGCTGTGGCGCAAAAAACTGGGTGCGCACACAATAATGTCACAGTGGGAGAAATCCGTCGCGGCTCTGATGGTCTCGGTACAGCAATTGTCAAGTGCCCCATCAGCGCTGTCAAGGCTATTCTGGAAGCAGGTCGGCTCCTGGTTGGTTGGAGCTCGGCCCGAGTTCGGGCCCAGGAAAGGCGGCAAATGACATGCTACAGATGCCTCGATATTGGGCACACTCGTCACCGGTGTTCGGCTGAAACAGACCGCAGCGACGCGTGTTTCCGTTGCGGCCAATCCGGCCACAAGATTGCTGAGTGTACAGCTGAGCCTCACTGCGCAATTTGCGCTCAGCTTAAGAGGCCAGCCAATCACATCATACGGGGAAAGAGCTGCAAAGCCCCTCTTCCCCGTCAAGGTAGAAACGCAGCCCGCAGGACCCAGGCTGCCCCCAAAGTCGTACCGGCCCAGCCGGTGGAGGCAATGCATACGGACCCCTAAATGGCCCATACTCATACCCTACATCTATTACAGGGCAACCTAAACCACTCTGGAGGTGCGCAGGATCTTCTCCTGCAAACTATGTCAGAGTGGTTTATTGACATTGCGGTTGCTGCGGAGCCCTATTCTTCTCCGCCTGGCGTCAATTACGCCTTTGATCTGGACGTGACGGTTGCGGTCATTCGGTCGCCATCGTCAAGGTCCCCGCCCCTGAACATCTTGGAGCGGGGCCATGGATTTGTCGCTGCGAAATGGGGAGAGATTGTACTCATAGGAACTTACTTCTCCCCAAATCGCAGCCTCTCAGAATTTGAATCCTTTATTGATTCTGTAGGTGCTGTTGTTCAGCGTGTTGCGCCCTGTCACACCATCGTACTGGGGGACCTCAACGCCAAGTCATCGGCTTGGGGTTCTCCTTCTACGGATGCGCGCGGCGCGACTGTGGAAGAATGGGCAGTAATATGCAACCTGCAAATCCTAAACCGTGGCTCTGCCAACACCTGTGTGCGACAGCAGGGGGGGTCTGTGGTGGACGTTTCGTTCGCCACCCCTGCTCTCGCCACACACGTGAAGAACTGGCAAGTCCACGAGGAGGTGGAGACACTGTCGGACCACCTGTACATAACGTTCGACGTGTCCCCCTCTCAAGGGTCTGTTGTCAACGGTCTGAGGCCGGCTAACATCACGCAGCCGTTCCCTCGTTGGACCCTCTCTAAACTCAAGAAGGACCTGGTGGAAGAGGCTGCTCTCGTCGAGGACTGGTTCACCCAGTCCCCAACATCTTCGACGGGAGTGGATGAGTTGGCTAAAGAGTTTGGGGATTCCATGCGGCGTATTTGTGATTCGTCCATGCCCCGAACAAAGCGTCGCCCACCGAGGCGCGAAGTCTTTTGGTGGTCGGAGGACCTGGCCGATATGCGACGAACTTGTATACTCCGGCGCAGAGCACTAACTAGATACCGCCGGCGTAGATTGGGGAGATTGCCAGAACACGAGGCACTGCTCCATACAGAGTATAAAGAGGCACGTCACACATTCCGGGTTGCCATTCACGAGGCTAAAACAGCTGCCCGTGAACGGTGGCTTGAAGAACTGGACGCAGACCCATGGGGGCGCCCATACCGTACTGTGCGCAATAAACTGTGCAACCAGGGCCCCCCAGTCGCTGAAACTTTGGAACCGCAACTCTTGGAGTCGGTAATCTTTACCCTCTTCCCCGAGCAAGTGGAGCGTGTCGCGCCATTGATGGCCCCGGTTCCACCGATGCAGAACGAAACAGAGTTTTCCCCACCTCCTATTACTGACGGAGAGATGGGTGCTGCAGTACTTCGGCTCAGGGCCAAAAACACCGCCCCGGGTCCGGATGGGGTGCACGGGCGAGTCCTAGCGCTCTCTCTGTCTGTTCTAGAAGACCGATTGCGGGAAATCTACAATCGCTGTTTAGCTACGGGTCATTTCCCCAATATTTGGAAAAAAGGACGCCTGGTTCTATTACAAAAACCTGGTAAGCCGGCAGAACACCCGTCGGCCTATCGTCCGATTGTTTTGTTGGACGAGGCGGGCAAGCTCTTAGAGCGCATAGTCTCTGCTCGCATCGTCCGACACCTTAATGAGATAGGACCGAACTTAGCCGATTGTCAGTACGGCTTCAGGGAGAATCGGTCAACGGTGGATGCCGTCCTCCGCGTGAAGAGCTTCGCGGAAGACGCCGTATCGAGGGGTAGGGTTGTTTTGGCGGTATCGCTCGATATCGCTAACGCTTTCAACACCCTACCCTTCAGCAGTATTATAGAGGCTCTTCACTTTCATAGAGTTCCTCCCTACTTGTGTAAGCTGGTCGCCCATTATCTGCGAGGCCGGCTGGTATTATGTCTTGGTAAAGATGGGACCCTAATAAGGAGGGTCATGGCATGCGGTGTTCCACAGGGGTCGGTTCTTGGCCCCCTCCTGTGGAACATCGGATACAACTGGGTGTTGCGGGGCGCCTTACTAACAGGCCTTAATGTCGTCTGCTATGCAGACGACACACTTGTTCTTGCCCGGGCTGATGATTACCCGGAAGCCGCTCGCCTCGCCACCGTTGGCGTCTCGCTGACTGTCGGTCGGATAGAGTCCCTGGGACTTAAAGTCGCACTGTCTAAGACGGAAGCCCTACTGTTTCACGGGCCCCGTCGAAGACCTCCCAGGGGAGCGCACTTAACAGTGAACAACGTGCGCATAGACGTTAAAGCGCACATGCGCTACCTCGGCCTGGAACTCGACCCACAGTGGTCTTTTAACGAGCACTTTCGCCGCCTATGCCCTAAACTAGTAGGGACGGCCCAGGCTCTCAGCAGCCTCCTGCCGAATCTGGGCGGCCCCAGTGTTACATGTCGTAGACTGTACACGGGGGTCGTCCGATCCATGGCCTTATACGGGTCACCTGTCTGGGCTAACACCTTGTCCCCCATGAATGCGGCGATATTGCGCAGGGCGCAAAGGATTGTCGCCTTGAAGGTCGTGCGCGGCTACCGAACCGTTTCGGGTGATGCCGCGTGCGCGTTAGCGGGAACCCCTCCATGGGATTTGGATGCCAAAGCGCTGGCGGCCGTCTACAGGCGCAGCGCTGCGGTACGCCAGGAGGGAGTGCGCCCCCCACCTGAAATGGTTCGGCGGTGGCGCGACAAAGCCGAGAAAACCACCATACGTTTGTGGCGAGGCCGTATGGAGTGTCCTCTAACTGGGAAGTGGACCATAGATGGCATTCGGCCCAATATAAATGAATGGCTGAGGCGAAGGCACGGGGCGCTAACCTTCCGGCTCACACAAATGCTCACAGGCCATGGGTGCTTCGGCAAGTACCTGTGTGGCATAGCCGGTCGGGAAGTGACCCCTCGTTGCCATGAGTGCGGCGGCGGTGAGGACTCTGCGCAGCACACGCTGGTGTCTTGCCCGGCGTGGTCGGCTCAGCGCGCAGTCCTCACCGCGGCCATTGGAAGTGACCTGTCCCTGTCGGCCGTCATTGGTAAGATGGTCGGCAGCGAGACGCACTGGTCGGCGGTGGCCTCTTTCTGTGAGGACGTGATGTCGCAGAAAGAGGCGGCTGAAAGGGCCCGCGAGGAAGATCCCGCGGCGAACCCGCTCCGAAGACGGAGACTCGGCCGAAGGCGGCGGCTGCATGCTCAGCAGCAGCTGCTCCAACCGCCATAGTCTGGGCACGGGGTGGTAGAGGGGGGCTCTACCATCTGCTAACGTGTCCCAAGACTGGGAGGATGTGTCTGTTTTGCCACGGCACATTACTCCACCCGAAGATGGGTCGTAAAGACAGCCACGGCGCGGGACAGGATGGAATGCGATGAGCTCCCCTGACCCGCTCCATTAAGTGGTTAGTGGCAAACGTCGGTTTTTAGTGGGTATGCTGGCCTTTTACACCAGTGACTCCCACATAACCCAGGGGGCAAGCCCCCAGTATCTCCCTGGGTATCCATAAAGGATTTTCCGACGCAAAAAAAAAAAAAAAAAAAAAAAAAAAAAAAAAAAAAAAAAAAAAAAAAAAAAAAAAAAAAGGTTAGGTTAGGTTAGGTTAGGTTAGGTTAGGTTAGGTTAGGTTAGGTTAGGTTAGGTTAGGTTAGGTTAGGTTAGGTTAGGTTAGGTTAGGTTAGGTTAGGTTAGGTTAGGTTAGGTTAGGTTAGGTTAGGTTAGGTTAGGTTAGGTTAGGTTAGGTTAGGTTAGGTTAGGTTAGGTTAGGTTAGGTTAGGTTAGGTTAGGTTAGGTTAGGTTAGGTTAGGTTAGGTTAGGTTAGGTTAGGTTAGGTTAGGTTAGGTTAGGTTAGGTTAGGTTAGGTTAGGTTAGGTTAGGTTAGGTTAGGTTAGGTTAGGTTAGGTTAGGTTAGGTTAGGTTAGGTTAGGTTAGGTTAGGTTAGGTTAGGTTAGGTTAGGTTAGGTTAGGTTAGGTTAGGTTAGGTTAGGTTAGGTTAGGTTAGGTTAGGTTAGGTTAGGTTAGGTTAGGTTAGGTTAGGTTAGGTTAGGTTAGGTTAGGTTAGGTTAGGTTAGGTTAGGTTAGGTTAGGTTAGGTTAGGTTAGGTTAGGTTAGGTTAGGTTAGGTTAGGTTAGGTTAGGTTAGGTTAGGTTAGGTTAGGTTAGGTTAGGTTAGGTTAGGTTAGGTTAGGTTAGGTTAGGTTAGGTTAGGTTAGGTTTTTTTTTTTTTTTTTTTTTTTTTTTTTTTTTTTTTTTTTTTTTTTTTTTTTTTTTATGCCTACACAATCTCAGACATAATCCGAGTCATTTTTTGTCTAATCCTTCCATACCAGTTCCCGCATGTGCTACTTCTCGTACTTTCATTCTTCATACTGTATCTTTCTCGCATTCATCTCTTTCGCACCAATTTACTTAAAACTATTTCAGGGTTTGGGTTTCTTTTCTTTATTTAAATAATTTGGACAATATAATTTTGAATAATAATTTTTAACAATACAATAGAATTTAAATTTTGAATAATAATAATAATACAATAATAGTTAAAAATAATACATCACAATTTCAAATTTAATTACAATAAATTCTTAAAATACAATAATAATAATAATTTTTTATCACAAATTTCATAAAAACTAAAATAAATACCAATAATTACATTAACATTAAAATCCAAATAATTCAGTAAAATAAAACAATAAATTAAAATAAATTCCTTAAACCCTAAAATAATTACAATACATTAAAATTTTAAAATTAATATCACAGTGCAAAGATAATAAATTAAATTCCAAATTAAATAATTACAATTAAAATACCATTAAAATACAATTAAATTACGATTAAAATACAAATAAATAAAGAGATAAATGCGAGATACGAGAATACTAAAATTTTGCTTATGCCTATCAGTCTTATTGTTGCTTATGTTTTGTTGCGAGTTATTACTTTCTCTGCCACAACCACGCAATATGCGAGGAGAGTATTCCTGGTTTTCTTATCTACTAATAATTGTGCTATGTTGTCTTTTGTAATGTTTTGTCCTATTTTTTGTTCCAGGTTGTATCTCTCTGTCATGTTTACCGGGCATTCTGTGATTATATGCAGCACGCTCTCTTCCTGCTCTGGGTCACAGATGCACGATGGGCTCTCTCTGCACCTGAATCTGTGCAGGTACTGAGCGAACCCACCGTGCCCCGTGAGGACCTGAGTCAGGATCCCCGTCGGCTTGATCCTCCTTACCAGCCCATACGCCGCCACCACTTCCGGAAGGAACAGCTTCGTCCCGGAGGCCGTCGTCCCCCCCCGATATCTCCTGTCCCATTCTCCAAGAGTTTCCATACGGATGCATCTCTTGGCGAATGAGACAGGGCAGAGGTCGTAGTCCGGCTTCCTCCGCGACGAAACTGCTGCCTCCTTGGCGAGGGTGTCTGCCCGCTCGTTACCAGGGAGTCCTGCGTGTGCTTTGATCCAGTGCAAGGAGACATCTTTGCCTTGGGTCAAAGCCACCCCAAGGTTCTCCCTGGTCTCGTGCGCCAGACGGTGATGAGAGCTTCGGCCGACAATAGATTCGAGGGCGGACCTCGAATCACTGAATATGCCGAAGCTCTCCTCACCCCTAGCGAGGATCTCCGCCGTGGCCCTGTGTATGGCCAGGAGCTCTGCCTGGTACACGGTGCAGTAGTTGGCGAGCTTAAGTTTGACGGCCCGGATTTCGGCGCCTTCTTTCCATATGGAAAGAGAGGCTCCGACAAGGCCGTCAATCTTGCTGCCATCGGTGTAAATTTGCACCTGCTGCACCGCGTACCTGTTCACCGCATCCTCGTCTCCCACTACGGTGAAGCTCCTGTCCACACACATGGCCGGGTGGGGAAGCTCTGTGAAGCCCACCGCACACTCCATCTCCCTGTCGCCCGGCAATGACCGGCACTCCCCTCTCCTCGCTTTGTACAGGGCGGCTGCCTCCTGTACTCTGAGGTCCAAGGGGAGTATGCCGGCCAATGCCAGCGCCGAGTTCAACGAGACCGTGCGGTAGGCTCCACACAGCTTCTGCGCAAACCCTCGCTGCACCGTCGCCAACGCCTTCCGGACTCCCAACTTGTGCGTGGCTGGCTCCCAAGCTGCTGCTGCATATAATATCGTAGGCTCTACCGCGGTTGTGTAAATTATCCTGACTATTTCTGGATGCAGCCCCCAACTAACCTTCGCTGCCCGGTTGAGCTGCTTGAAAATACTGAGGGCTTTCCGACACACGCTGGTGGTATGCGTGTTGAAAGTTAGCTTGTTGTCGATGGTAAGCCCCAGTATTTTCAGTTCGCCCACGTTGTTCACGCTGCGTCCGCCCATGCTTATCCTGGGTTCGTCGAATTTAAGTTTTTTGGTTATTGTCATGGCCCCCGTTTTATGGGGGGCAAACCTCAACTTATTTCGACTCCCCCATTCCAAGACATGTGCGAGCGCCGCGTTGGCAGCTTCGGTTATTTCACTACCGGTATCTCCCTCAAAAAGCAACACAACGTCGTCCGCGAAGGCCCTGAAGTTTACTCCTCTTGCGTCCAGTGATCTAAGGAGGGGATCCAATAGCAAGTTCCAAAGGATTGGCCCTCCTATAGATCCCTGGACGCAACCCTTCTCCGTCTCCCTCTCAACCTCACTACCCGCGTACCTAACACGCACCCTCCTCTCGCTGAGGTAACTACCCAGGAGACTTCTCAATCCGCTGGTGCACCCCGTCTCGGCAAGCCTCAACCTAATCGCCGGCCACCAGGCGCTGTCGAAGGCCCCCTCTATGTCCAACGATACCAGGGTGATTATCCTCCTGCGACTGATAGCCTCCCTGATATCGCCAACTAGGGCATAGAGGGAGTCTTCGGTGCTCCTCTGCGGCATGAAGCCATACTGCCTAGGGTGCACCGACGCCACCACTTGATGTTTGAGTCTCCTTACTATCATTTTTTCCAGTATTTTTCCCAGCACCGGGAGGAGGCCGATTGGTCTGTAGGCCTTGGGATCTGTATAATCGGCCCTTCCTGGCTTCCTCAGCACCACCACCGTCGCCGTTTTCCAGATGGTAGGGAAATGCCCGAGCTGCCAGCATCTGCGTGTTATGGCTAGAAACAGCTCGGGGTTGGCGTTGATGGCGGCGGTGCATATGTCGGCCGTCAGGCCGTCCGAACCAGGAGCCTTCTTCGGGTTGAAGCTGAGCGCCGCCTCTTTTAGTTCGTGCATCGTAAGAGGCGGCTCATCGTCACGATGTATTACTGCTGTCAGCTTCATTGCCCTGCTCCTGGTCTCCCTGTTGTCCTCGGTGTCGGTGCTGGTGTCGTCTTTGGGGTAGAATACCTCAGCGAGCCAATGCGCCGACTCCTCTCCGCTGAGGATTGCGCCGTTTTTCTTTAGGGGGAGATCCTCTTTCCTTTCTTCCGTCCTTTTCATTATCCTGTATATACCTTCCCATACATTCTCCCTGTCTTGCTTCTCACAAAAACTCTTCCAACTTTCAGTCTGTGCCTTCCTTACTTCCTTTTCATACTCTTCCTTCTCCTTCAGATACTCTTCCACCACCGAGGCTCTGCGTATCGGAGCAGCACAGCGGACCCTCCTCTTCTTCTTCGCCACCGACCGTTTGAGGGACTGGAGCTTCTCAGACCACCACGCGAGTGTGATTTTGTGCGTCGTCTTCTTCTTGGGTATAGTGGTATTGCATGTTTGTGTTATAGCGCTTGTGTATTTGTGGATTATGTTGTCTAGTGTTTGTCTGCATGTGGTGTTTTCTATAGTGTCTATTGTAATGCTGTTATTGGTTAACTGGAGGAATTTGCTACGAAATTCCACCCAGTTAGCCTTTTTTGTGTTGTATAGTCTAGTTGTTCTGTGTATGATTTTGTCTGTATGTGCAGTGTGTACGCTAAATCCAATCGCGTTGTGGTCCGAGTTTACCAAGTCCCTCTCGACCTTCCAGCCCTGGATCTTGTCCAGAAGGTCTACGGTGCAGGCCGTTACGTCCACTATGCTGGTGCACAGCTTGCCGTTACGCATTACCTCGAAGGTGGGTACCTCCCCTTCGTTTAGTATCTGAAGGTTCCTTTCATTCATCATCTCTATCATTCTCTCTCCTCTTTCATTCGTCCTCATACTTCCCCACCAGATGCTCCACGCGTTGGCGTCTCCTCCCATTATGATGTTGGTTGGCCCTACGATGTCGATGATGTTATTCAACATATCTAGGTAGGGCTCAATGGGGGAGTTGGGTTCGAAGTAGAAGGAGATAACCTTAACCCACAGTGCACCTGAGCGGATCCTCACAACCGCGATGTTGTTGGTTGTGAGTTCTGGGTACTGTTCGATCTCAAGGTCGGGGTCAAAGATCAAGATGGCCGCCTTGACAGTACCCTCTTCCTGTCTGGTGCACTGGTAGGTCCTAACACCACGGTATTCCCTCATCCTCTTACCCTCGCCAACGTATGGTTCTTGGACTAGGGCCAGCGCCGTCTTCCTGGTTCCTGCCTCTACAAGGAGCTCGCTTAGGGCGTCTTTCTTCCTCTGCAGGTTTACCTGAATGACGGCGCGGGCCCGATCCCTGGTGGAGGTGCTTCCAGCTGCATTCATCACTGCGGCGCCCCTAGCAGTATGCGACCTTGGCCCTCGCGACTTCGTCCCACCTTGATCTTACAGGACACCTACTGTCGAAGGCGTTGTGTTGCGTCTCAGCGTACTTTGCCTGCACGCAGTTGACGCAACACGGTGGGACTCCATCTCTCTGTTAGGTTAGGTTAGGTTAGGTTAGGTTAGGTTAGGTTAGGTTAGGTTAGGTTAGGTTAGGTTAGGTTAGGTTAGGTTAGGTTAGGTTAGGTTAGGTTAGGTTAGGTTAGGTTAGGTTAGGTTAGGTTAGGTTAGGTTAGGTTAGGTTAGGTTAGGTTAGGTTAGGTTAGGTTAGGTTAGGTTAGGTTAGGTTAGGTTAGGTTAGGTTAGGTTAGGTTAGGTTAGGTTAGGTTAGGTTAGGTTAGGTTAGGTTAGGTTAGGTTAGGTTAGGTTAGGTTAGGTTAGGTTAGGTTAGGTTAGGTTAGGTTAGGTTAGGTTAGGTTAGGTTAGGTTAGGTTAGGTTAGGTTAGGTTAGGTTAGGTTAGGTTAGGTTAGGTTAGGTTAGGTTAGGTTAGGTTAGGTTAGGTTAGGTTAGGTTAGGTTAGGTTAGGTTAGGTTAGGTTAGGTTAGGTTAGGTTAGGTTAGGTTAGGTTAGGTTAGGTTAGGTTAGGTTAGGTTAGGTTAGGTTAGGTTAGGTTAGGTTAGGTTAGGTTAGGTTAGGTTAGGTTAGGTTAGGTTAGGTTAGGTTAGGTTAGGTTAGGTTAGGTTAGGTTAGGTTAGGTTAGGTTAGGTTAGGTTAGGTTAGGTTAGGTTAGGTTAGGTTAGGTTAGGTTAGGTTAGGTTAGGTTAGGTTAGGTTAGGTTAGGTTAGGTTAGGTTAGGTTAGGTTAGGTTAGGTTAGGTTAGGTTAGGTTAGGTTAGGTTAGGTTAGGTTAGGTTAGGTTAGGTTAGGTTAGGTTAGGTTAGGTTAGGTTAGGTTAGGTTAGGTTAGGTTAGGTTAGGTTAGGTTAGGTTAGGTTAGGTTAGGTTAGGTTAGGTTAGGTTAGGTTAGGTTAGGTTAGGTTAGGTTAGGTTAGGTTAGGTTAGGTTAGGTTAGGTTAGGTTAGGTTAGGTTAGGTTAGGTTAGGTTAGGTTAGGTTAGGTTAGGTTAGGTTAGGTTAGGTTAGGTTAGGTTAGGTTAGGTTAGGTTAGGTTAGGTTAGGTTAGGTTAGGTTAGGTTAGGTTAGGTTAGGTTAGGTTAGGTTAGGTTAGGTTAGGTTAGGTTAGGTTAGGTTAGGTTAGGTTAGGTTAGGTTAGGTTAGGTTAGGTTAGGTTAGGTTAGGTTAGGTTAGGTTAGGTTAGGTTAGGTTAGGTTAGGTTAGGTTAGGTTAGGTTAGGTTAGGTTAGGTTAGGTTAGGTTAGGTTAGGTTAGGTTAGGTTAGGTTAGGTTAGGTTAGGTTAGGTTAGGTTAGGTTAGGTT
Organism: Acentria ephemerella; assembly: GCA_943193645.1. NCBI lineage: Eukaryota > Metazoa > Arthropoda > Insecta > Lepidoptera > Crambidae > Acentria > Acentria ephemerella. The sequence continues at coordinate 12,004,487 of OW971888.1, forward strand.
AGGTTAGGTTAGGTTAGGTTAGGTTAGGTTAGGTTAGGTTAGGTTAGGTTAGGTTAGGTTAGGTTAGGTTAGGTTAGGTTAGGTTAGGTTAGGTTAGGTTAGGTTAGGTTAGGTTAGGTTAGGTTAGGTTAGGTTAGGTTAGGTTAGGTTAGGTTAGGTTAGGTTAGGTTAGGTTAGGTTAGGTTAGGTTAGGTTAGGTTAGGTTAGGTTAGGTTAGGTTAGGTTAGGTTAGGTTAGGTTAGGTTAGGTTAGGTTAGGTTAGGTTAGGTTAGGTTAGGTTAGGTTAGGTTAGGTTAGGTTAGGTTAGGTTAGGTTAGGTTAGGTTAGGTTAGGTTAGGTTAGGTTAGGTTAGGTTAGGTTAGGTTAGGTTAGGTTAGGTTAGGTTAGGTTAGGTTAGGTTAGGTTAGGTTAGGTTAGGTTAGGTTAGGTTAGGTTAGGTTAGGTTAGGTTAGGTTAGGTTAGGTTAGGTTAGGTTAGGTTAGGTTAGGTTAGGTTAGGTTAGGTTAGGTTAGGTTAGGTTAGGTTAGGTTAGGTTAGGTTAGGTTAGGTTAGGTTAGGTTAGGTTAGGTTAGGTTAGGTTAGGTTAGGTTAGGTTAGGTTAGGTTAGGTTAGGTTAGGTTAGGTTAGGTTACCACTGCGGCCATAGCGGTGGTGCTCTCGCCCGAGGCGGAGCGGCGTGGGGAAACCTACTTGTCCGTCTTGACCCGGGCGAGAGCAGCCACCGCGGGAGACTCCGACATACCGGAGCTCCGGATCAAGCCGTCGATGGCAGGGGCGCGCGTCCTCACGATCGCGGGCCCAGATCGCGTGGAGAAGGCTGACGTCTTCGCCGCTCGCCTCCAGGAGGTGATCGGCGAAGACGCCGTCGTCACCAGACCGGTCAAGACGGGGGAGCTCCGTTTGACCGGTCTGGATGACACAATCACCGGGGAGGACATCCGGGGGGCGATCGCTCGTGCTGGATGTGTCCCTGGTGATATGGTCCGCGTCGGTATCATTCGCCGCGGCCGGTGGGGCTCGGGATCCGTAAGGGTCACCTGCCCTGCGGCTGCGGCGAGGGATATCGGCAAGGGCGGCCGGCTTTCCGTTGGGTGGAGCACTGTCCGCGTTTCCGTGGCAGAAAGCCGCCCAATGATGTGCCACCGCTGTCTTGGTGTGGGGCACACCAAGCAGCTGTGCCCGTCGGCAGTCGACCGCAGCGACGTTTGTCTTCGCTGCGGTCGACCGGGCCACAAGGCCGCCGAGTGCTCGGCTGCGCCTCACTGTGCGCCGTGTGGCGACGCCGGTTTACCGGCCAACCACATGGCGGGCAGTAAAAGCTGCTTACAGCAGCTGAGGCGCGGCACGCGAGGTAGACCTCTTGGTGGTGGGGGAGGTGGCGACGGCCCTAGGCCGCCCCCACCTGCCCCTGCTGCTGACAGGTCACGGGAGGCGAAGCGCCCTGCCTCGACCCTTTTGGGACGAGGCGGGGCGCCGTCGGGGCGGTCCGCTCAGGGGTCTTTACAACCTCGGAGCGGACCGTCTCGGCGGGCGGACTAACGTCCGCCTCCGCCAAGTAGAGGCCAGCGGGTACTGATGGGGATCAGTACCTGCATTGCACGGCCTCTGCGATGAGGGATACTCCCCCTTGTTTTGAGAGTATCCCATACCACCTCGCGGAAGAGCCCGCCAAGGGCTCGCTGCGACGCTGCTGTGGCGAATGCGATGAGCACCCCATGGCAGCGCCAATTGCAGCGTGTCGAAACACGCAGGGGTTTAGTGGGTAGGACGGGCACCGTTGCCCGGGAGTCCCACATACCCCTTCCCGGTTTCCCCGAATCGGGAAGGAAATGCGTCAATGCATTCCCCTGCGACAAAAAAAAAAAAAAAAAAAAAAAAAAAAAAAAAAAAAAGGTTAGGTTAGGTTAGGTTAGGTTAGGTTAGGTTAGGTTAGGTTAGGTTAGGTTAGGTTAGGTTAGGTTAGGTTAGGTTAGGTTAGGTTAGGTTAGGTTAGGTTAGGTTAGGTTAGGTTAGGTTAGGTTAGGTTAGGTTAGGTTAGGTTAGGTTAGGTTAGGTTAGGTTAGGTTAGGTTAGGTTAGGTTAGGTTAGGTTAGGTTAGGTTAGGTTAGGTTAGGTTAGGTTAGGTTAGGTTAGGTTAGGTTAGGTTAGGTTAGGTTAGGTTAGGTTAGGTTAGGTTAGGTTAGGTTAGGTTAGGTTAGGTTAGGTTAGGTTAGGTTAGGTTAGGTTAGGTTAGGTTAGGTTAGGTTAGGTTAGGTTAGGTTAGGTTAGGTTAGGTTAGGTTAGGTTAGGTTAGGTTAGGTTAGGTTAGGTTAGGTTAGGTTAGGTTAGGTTAGGTTAGGTTAGGTTAGGTTAGGTTAGGTTAGGTTAGGTTAGGTTAGGTTAGGTTAGGTTAGGTTAGGTTAGGTTAGGTTAGGTTAGGTTAGGTTAGGTTAGGTTAGGTTAGGTTAGGTTAGGTTAGGTTAGGTTAGGTTAGGTTAGGTTAGGTTAGGTTAGGTTAGGTTAGGTTAGGTTAGGTTAGGTTAGGTTAGGTTAGGTTAGGTTAGGTTAGGTTAGGTTAGGTTAGGTTAGGTTAGGTTAGGTTAGGTTAGGTTAGGTTAGGTTAGGTTAGGTTAGGTTAGGTTAGGTTAGGTTAGGTTAGGTTAGGTTAGGTTAGGTTAGGTTAGGTTAGGTTAGGTTAGGTTAGGTTAGGTTAGGTTAGGTTAGGTTAGGTTAGGTTAGGTTAGGTTAGGTTAGGTTAGGTTAGGTTAGGTTAGGTTAGGTTAGGTTAGGTTAGGTTAGGTTAGGTTAGGTTAGGTTAGGTTAGGTTAGGTTAGGTTAGGTTAGGTTAGGTTAGGTTAGGTTAGGTTAGGTTAGGTTAGGTTAGGTTAGGTTAGGTTAGGTTAGGTTAGGTTAGGTTAGGTTAGGTTAGGTTAGGTTAGGTTAGGTTAGGTTAGGTTAGGTTAGGTTAGGTTAGGTTAGGTTAGGTTAGGTTAGGTTAGGTTAGGTTAGGTTAGGTTAGGTTAGGTTAGGTTAGG
>OW971888.1:12012500-12021583 GCA_943193645.1 Acentria ephemerella
TACCTGTTCACCGCATCCTCGTCTTCCACTGCGGTGAAGCTCCTGTCCACACACATGGCCGGATGGGGAAGCTCCGCGAAGCCCACCGCACACTCCATCTCCCTGTCGCCCGGCAATGACCGGCACTCCCCTCTCCTCACCTTGTACAGGGCAGCTGCCTCCTGTACTCTGAGGTCCAAGGGGAGTATGCCGGCCAATGCCAGCGCCGAGTTCAACGAGACCGTGCGGTAGGCTCCGCAGAGCTTCTGCGCAAACCCTCGCTGCACCGTCGCCAACGCCTTCCGGATGCTGATCTTATGTGTGGCGTCCGCCCACGCTGCTGCCGCGTACATGATGGTTGGCTCGACTGCCGCTGTGTATATGGACCTAACAATTTCGGGATGCAGCCCCCAACTAACTTTCGCGGCCCTGTTGAGTTGCTTGAAGATACTGAGGGCTTTTCTGCACACGTTGGTGGTATGTGTGTTGAATGTAAGTTTTTTGTCGATTGTAAGCCCCAGTATCTTCAGCTCACCCACGTTTTCTACGCTGCGCCCGCCCATGCCTATTCTGGGTTCGTCAAAAACAAGTTTTCTGGTTATCGTCATTGCCCCCGTTTTATGGGGGGCGAACCTCAACTTGTTTTGACTCCCCCATTCCAAAACATGTGCGAGCGCTTCGTTGGCCGCGTTTTGTATTTCTGTACCTGTATTTCCTTCAAATAATAAAACCACATCATCCGCAAATGCCCGAAAATTGATGCCTCTTGCGTCCAGTGATCTCAGGAGGGGATCCAGCAGTAAGTTCCAGAGGATCGGCCCTCCTATAGATCCCTGGACGCAACCCTTCTCCGTTTCTCTTCCTGCTTCACTGTTGGCGTATCTCACGCTCACTCTTCTCTCGCTGAGGTAGCTACCCATGATCTTTCTCAATTTGTCTGTACACCCCATCTCGGCAAGCCTCACTTTTATGGCCGGCCACCAGGCGCTGTCGAAGGCTCCCTCTATGTCCAACGATACCAAGGTTATCATTTTCTTTCGACCAATGACATCCCTGATATCGCTCACTAGGGCATAGAGGGAGTCTTCGGTGCTCCTTTGTGGCATGAAGCCGTATTGCCTGGGGTGTATGGCTGGTACAAGATGGTGTTTCAGCCTTTGGACGATCATCTTCTCCAGTATCTTTCCCAGCACCGGGAGGAGGCCGATGGGTCTGTAGGCTTTGGGGTCAGTGTAGTCGGCCTTGCCCGGCTTCCTCAGCACCACCACCGTCGCCATTTTCCAGGTGGTCGGAAAATGCCCGAGCTGCCAGCATCTGCGTGTTATTGCTAGAAACAGCTCGGGGTTGGCGTTGATGGCGGCGGTGCATATGTCGGCCGTCAGGCCGTCCGAACCAGGAGCCTTCTTCGGGTTGAAGCTGAGCGCCGCCTCTTTTAGTTCGTGCATCGTAAGAGGCGGCTCATCATCGCGATGTATTCCTGCTGTCAGCTTCATTGCCCTGCTCCTGGTCTCCCTATTCTCCTCATTGTCGGTGCTGGTATCGTCCTTTGGGTAGAACACCTCAGCGAGCAATTGCGCGGACTCCTCTCCGCTGAGAATAACTCCATTTTTCTTGAGGGGGAGATCTTCACTTCTATCTTCCGTCCTTTTCATGACTCTATATATCCCTTCCCATACACTCTCTCTATCTTGCTTCTCACAGAATTTCTTCCAACTTTCAGTCTGCGCCTTTTTTACCTCTCTTTCATACTTCTCTTTCTCTTTCAGATATTCTTCCACCACCGAGGCTCTGCGTATCGGAGCAGCACAGCGGACCCTTCTCTTCTTCGTCGCCACCGACCGTTTGAGGGACTGGAGCCTCTCAGACCACCACGCGAGTGTGATTTTGTGCGTCGTCTTTATCTTGGGTATAGTAGTATTGCATGTTTGTGTTATAGCGCTTGTGTATTTGTGGATTATGTTGTCTAGTGTTTGTCTGCATGTGGTGTTTTCTATGGTGTCTATTGTAATGCTGTCGTTTGTTAACTGGAGGAATTTACTGTGAAATTCCACCCAGTTAGCCTTTTTTGTGTTGTATAGTCTGGTTGTCCTGTGTATGATTTTTTCTGTCTGTGTAGTGTGTACGCTAAATCCAATCGCGTTGTGGTCCGAGTTTACCAAGTCCCTCTGGACCTTCCAGCCCTGGATCTTGTCCAGAAGGTCTACGGTGCAGGCCGTTACGTCCACTATGCTGGTGCACAGCTTGCCGTTCCGCATCACCTCGAAGGTGGGAACCTCCCCTTCGTTTAATATCTGAAAGTTCTTCTCATTCATCATCTCTGTCAGTCTTTCTCCTCTCTCATTCGTCTCCTTACTTCCCCACCAGATGCTCCACGCGTTGGCATCTCCTCCCATTATGGTGTTGGTCGGCCCTATAGTGTCTATGATGTTATTTAGTTTTTCTAAATAGGGCTCAATGGGGGAGTTGGGCTCGAAGTAGAGGGAGATAACCTTCACCCACAGTGCACCTGAGCGGATCCTCACAACCGCGATGTTGTTGGTTGTGAGTTCTGGGTATTGTTCGATTTCCAGGTCAGGGTCGAAAACCAATATGGCCGCCTTGACAATACCCTCTTCCTGTCCGGTGCACTGATAGGTTCTAACACCTCGGTATCCCCTCATCCTCTTACCACTGCCAACGTATGGTTCTTGGACTAGGGCCAGCGCCGTCTTCCTAGTTCCTGCCTCTACGAGGAGCTCGCTTAAGGCGTCTTTCTTCCTCTGCAGGTTGACTTGAATGACGGCGCGGGCCCGGTCCCTGGTGGAGGTGCTTACAGCTGCATTCACCACTGCGGCGCCCCTAGCAGTATGCGACCTTGGCCCTCGCGATTTCGTCCCACCTGGTCCTTACAGGACACCTGCTATCAAAAGCATTGTGCTGCGTCTCAGCGTACTTCGCCTGCACGCAGTTGACGCAGCACGGTGGGACTCCATCTCTCGCCTTGCCGCACTCCGCTCGCATGTGGGCGCCGCCGCAGTGACTGCAGCTGACACCTTCATTCTTGCAGAACCTCCGTGTATGGCCGTAGCCCAAGCACGTGGAGCACTGCACGAGCGGTGATTGGTCTTCAGCTCGGATATTCTGAAGGTCTATCCTTACTTTACCCTTATTCACCGCTCTTCTCCAAAGTGCTGGGGCCACCGCCAACACCACGTGGCTCGTGAGCGGGTTACGTGCTCTCCTCTCATACCTCACTTCCATTCTCGAGTCCTCTTCGCTGAGGCCTTCGAAGAGGGATCCGTTCTGGTTCTGGAGTGACTTGTAGATGTCCTCTCTGGTATTTTTCCTCAGGACATCTTTCAGCACCAGTAACGGATCCCTATTCCTTACCTCCTCAACTAGGAGTCCACTCTCGCCTTCCGTTAGCCTTTTTTGCATTCGCTCTCTCGCCTCTTTGCTTTCACAACTAACAATCAGTCTTCTGTCTTTCGCTCTCCTGATTCTATCCACTGCCATTCCTCCTTCTTTCATTCTCGCCGCCTTACTGACCCTCTCTACGAGCTGTTCGGACGTTTCCATTTTGTCTTTGCCAGATATGATAATGGAGTGTAGAGTGGGCCTGTTCGTAGTGTGGGGCTTATACGGCCCTGCAGCTACTGCAGCATACGACCTTGCATACTGCTCCTTATTTTCCGTCATCTGTTTCTCCATTCCTTTCGTACTTACTTTTATTTCTTCACATGCATTCTCTATCTTTCCTATCTTGTCCATTACCTTTTTTAGTTCATCATTCATTCTTCCCATTTGTTCTTCTGTCTTTCGTTCTATCTCTTTCATTTCTCCCCCCCCAGTTCCCTTTTTCAGTTCTTTCTCCAGTCTAGCTATCCTCTCTTTCAACTTTTCGTTTTCTTCTCTTGTCGTTTTTGTTTCGTTTGTGCTTGTGTTTGTGTTTGTTGTTGTGTTTTTGTTTCTTGCTTCGTCGATTTCTTTTTGCATTTCTCTTATTATATCTATTAACTTACCTAATTGCGTTTGTATACTTATTTTTAGCTCTCCCTTCAAATTTCTCGACTCTTTCAGGCATTTCTCAATTTCGCCTTCATGGCCTTGGGCGCGTTTGATGTGGTTTTTTGCATTTTTTATTCCTAACTTCGGGGGCTGCCTTTCCCACTCTCCTATGCTCCTCCTTACACTAGTCTGAGTGGTTGGGCTTCTACTGGTTGTGGCCTGTGTAGGGGTCCTTACTGTCGCCATTTTTATGTGTGTGTTGTGCGCTTGTGTGTATGAGTTTCCTCTTGTGTGTGTTAGTGTTGTGATGTGTCTTGAGCTGTGGTGTACTCCTCTTGCTGTGCAAGGCGGAGCTGCTGTTAGCGCGACGACTGGGGGTGGCTCTACTAAATAGAGTTAGCCCACCGCCACGCTACCACCGCTTACACCACCGACAAGAGTTGCGCTAGTAAGGACCTTGTGTAAAGTTTGATTTGCCCTGTATAGGGGGGTCAATGTTATACCAATTTGATTGTCAATCTTTTGGCTAGAAGCCACGTAAAATTACAATTTATAAACTAAGTTCCTGTAAAGGGGGGTAAATACTAATTTCCCAATAGGGTCACAAACACAAACGATAACTAATACTAATTCCCAATAGGGGTTCGTCAAACGACAATAAAATAAAAAATAAAAAATTTAAAAAATTTTAAAAAGAAAAATTTAAAAATTTAAAAATAATTAAAAATTGAAAATAAATTGAAATTGAATTAAATTGAATTAGATTAATATGAATTGAAATAAATTGAAATTTAAATAAAATAATATAATATAAAATAATAAAAATAAAAACCTAATACTAACACCTGTAAAGAGGGCGACGTCACACAAGTCAACTTAATCTATACCAATAGGGGTCAATACAATCTTAAAACTAGTGGTCAACACGTTTGCACCTTAAACTATTTAAAAATCTAAAATAAAATCCTAATCTCTACCTAAAAATAGAGCGGACTCTATGTAGAGTCTCGACTCTAGGTCCTCTACCTAGATCTCCCCTAGCCTATATACCAGTCGAAAGTCCCGTCACCGTAGCCCTCACGGTTCCAGAGATATCTCAAATCAAAGCTTTCCAAGATGGCGGACAAAATGGCCGCCGAAAACCTTGACAAGCTATATCTCCGGAACGAAGTGTCTCACGAAGACGGGGTCTCGACTGGGATACTTGGCTCGCTGCAAACTATCCAAAGGAACTGGAAAAGGAAGTTGGGATTTTGGGATGTGGGTAAGGTCGCTCGGTGTCCGAAGTCGTTCCTTACCCTCAGGGAAGCTGTCCACCGAAAACCCCGTCCGAATCGGCCAAGTATTTGCGGAGATATGGCCCTCTTGTCAAAAGCAAGATGGCGGCCAAGATGGCGGCGTCAGTTTTGGGGGGCCAATATCTCCGCTCCTATCCGTCCGATTCGGCTGGTGTTTGGGCTTGCTGCACTCGCCCCGATGTCCCCTACGCTATGGGATCCTTAAATTTAGGATCGGCGGGGTAAAAGTGACCCTTAGTTGTTTTGGGTTTTAGGGGATGGGGTGGGTCCAACTCACCCTACGGTTGAAGACCGGAAGTTTTTATTTGGCGTAGTTTTGGTTCTATGGATTTTAACAAATTTTTCTAATTTTTACTATTTACTATTTTAGGGGATGGGGTGGTTTTGAGGGTGGGGGATGAAAGTGGGGAAGGAAGCGGTAGTACTAAAGTACTACCGGTGGGTTCGGATTTTGGGTCAGAATTTGGATTGGATGGATAGTTTCCGCGTTATAGTGTTTTCCAATATTTTGTGAAATTCCACGGAAAATAAATGTAAACAAACACTTTGGACTAATATTAAAAATAGAAATAGGGGGATGAATTTAAAAATAATTAACTAAATTTATGCTATGGTTATCACAGTTTAGGTTATTGCAAAGTTTTTCCAAAAATATATCTTAATCACGGAGTATTTTGATTTTCACTATTGTCTATCAATTTAAAATAACTTAACCTAAAATTTAAAATTTCGAAATTTTTAAAGCCCTATATCTCGGCAACCGTTGGGCAGATTTGGCTGGGATTTTTGGAAAGTTATTTTCTAGCAGAAGGCTATATTTATCGGTGGAAAAATTTTGGAATTATCAAATATTTCGAAGGCCTAAATTTGGATTATATTTACGTAATTAAATTTCAAAGTGAGGGGTAGGGGGTGGAAACGCGGGGGGATCGAATTCCCCAGTCGCGTCTGTGTCAACACACAGTGTTGACACTAGATTCCGAATTCGGGGTTATTTTTGCGATCTGGGGTCTCCTTCCCTTATTTTTCCACCCTTAAAATTTATACACTTTCCAAAAATTTTTCTAAAATTAATATCTCGGAAACTATTGGAGCTAAAAATCTAAAATTTTGGGTATATGACCAGAAGGGTCCAAACTATTTTTGAAAGCCAAAACGCCCTAGGGTTGTCGATCTACTTTTTGAGCTAGGGTTGTGCAAACGTGTTGCATGTAAACACAAACTTAAAATTAACTTAATAAATAAAGTTCTTAGCTTAGGGTTCCAGATGAGGTGTCAGGTGATAGGGCTCGTCTTCCTCCTTCTCCCGGCACCTCTCCCGTCTTCCTAGGTCGTCTCTTTCTCCCACCACGTGGCCACGTGGTTTTAGGTTTTTCCTTATTTTCTCAGTACTTTCCCGGGGAAAAATTTGGGAAAAATACTTTTCTCGTAGAGGGGATCGGGACGCACCCAGTGGTGTAAAAAGCACTGGGGGTCGCCGATCTCGTTTTCGAGTAATAAGCACTTTTATGTTGGTATTTTTGCACTTTTTCACTTTTTCCACTTTTCTTTAGATTTTTCCACTAATTTCCAGATTTTGGAAATTTATCCGAACACTACACTTTCTTCCGCGTCTTTTAATGTATCACACCCTATGGGGTGTGTACTCCTCGTATTTTGGTTTTTGGGTTATATGGTAGCAAGTCACCGTTTTCACTATTTGGCGAAAATCTTCTAATCCACTGAACCGATTTTCACGATTTTTCCACCAAAAGATAGCCTGCGTCGGCCCGCACACGGTGATATATAATAACCCTATATTCACTTCACTTTTACCACTTTTTATATTTTTAGCGACGGAGCGACACAAAAACGTGGCCGTTCGGTTCGGAAGCGCGCGGGGGAGAGGGGTTAGGTTAGGTTAGGTTAGGTTAGGTTAGGTTAGGTTAGGTTAGGTTAGGTTAGGTTAGGTTAGGTTAGGTTAGGTTAGGTTAGGTTAGGTTAGGTTAGGTTAGGTTAGGTTAGGTTAGGTTAGGTTAGGTTAGGTTAGGTTAGGTTAGGTTAGGTTAGGTTAGGTTAGGTTAGGTTAGGTTAGGTTAGGTTAGGTTAGGTTAGGTTAGGTTAGGTTAGGTTAGGTTAGGTTAGGTTAGGTTAGGTTAGGTTAGGTTAGGTTAGGTTAGGTTAGGTTAGGTTAGGTTAGGTTAGGTTAGGTTAGGTTAGGTTAGGTTAGGTTAGGTTAGGTTAGGTTAGGTTAGGTTAGGTTAGGTTAGGTTAGGTTAGGTTAGGTTAGGTTAGGTTAGGTTAGGTTAGGTTAGGTTAGGTTAGGTTAGGTTAGGTTAGGTTAGGTTAGGTTAGGTTAGGTTAGGTTAGGTTAGGTTAGGTTAGGTTAGGTTAGGTTAGGTTAGGTTAGGTTAGGTTAGGTTAGGTTAGGTTAGGTTAGGTTAGGTTAGGTTAGGTTAGGTTAGGTTAGGTTAGGTTAGGTTAGGTTAGGTTAGGTTAGGTTAGGTTAGGTTAGGTTAGGTTAGGTTAGGTTAGGTTAGGTTAGGTTAGGTTAGGTTAGGTTAGGTTAGGTTAGGTTAGGTTAGGTTAGGTTAGGTTAGGTTAGGTTAGGTTAGGTTAGGTTAGGTTAGGTTAGGTTAGGTTAGGTTAGGTTAGGTTAGGTTAGGTTAGGTTAGGTTAGGTTAGGTTAGGTTAGGTTAGGTTAGGTTAGGTTAGGTTAGGTTAGGTTAGGTTAGGTTAGGTTAGGTTAGGTTAGGTTAGGTTAGGTTAGGTTAGGTTAGGTTAGGTTAGGTTAGGTTAGGTTAGGTTAGGTTAGGTTAGGTTAGGTTAGGTTAGGTTAGGTTAGGTTAGGTTAGGTTAGGTTAGGTTAGGTTAGGTTAGGTTAGGTTAGGTTAGGTTAGGTTAGGTTAGGTTAGGTTAGGTTAGGTTAGGTTAGGTTAGGTTAGGTTAGGTTAGGTTAGGTTAGGTTAGGTTAGGTTAGGTTAGGTTAGGTTAGGTTAGGTTAGGTTAGGTTAGGTTAGGTTAGGTTAGGTTAGGTTAGGTTAGGTTAGGTTAGGTTAGGTTAGGTTAGGTTAGGTTAGGTTAGGTTAGGTTAGGTTAGGTTAGGTTAGGTTAGGTTAGGTTAGGTTAGGTTAGGTTAGGTTAGGTTAGGTTAGGTTAGGTTAGGTTAGGTTAGGTTAGGTTAGGTTAGGTTAGGTTAGGTTAGGTTAGGTTAGGTTAGGTTAGGTTAGGTTAGGTTAGGTTAGGTTAGGTTAGGTTAGGTTAGGTTAGGTTAGGTTAGGTTAGGTTAGGTTAGGTTAGGTTAGGTTAGGTTAGGTTAGGTTAGGTTAGGTTAGGTTAGGTTAGGTTAGGTTAGGTTAGGTTAGGTTAGGTTAGGTTAGGTTAGGTTAGGTTAGGTTAGGTTAGGTTAGGTTAGGTTAGGTTAGGTTAGGTTAGGTTAGGTTAGGTTAGGTTAGGTTAGGTTAGGTTAGGTTAGGTTAGGTTAGGTTAGGTTAGGTTAGGTTAGGTTAGGTTAGGTTAGGTTAGGTTAGGTTAGGTTAGGTTAGGTTAGGTTAGGTTAGGTTAGGTTAGGTTAGGTTAGGTTAGGTTAGGTTAGGTTAGGTTAGGTTAGGTTAGGTTAGGTTAGGTTAGGTTAGGTTAGGTTAGGTTAGGTTAGGTTAGGTTAGGTTAGGTTAGGTTAGGTTAGGTTAGGTTAGGTTAGGTTAGGTTAGGTTAGGTTAGGTTAGGTTAGGTTAGGTTAGGTTAGGTTAGGTTAGGTTAGGTTAGGTTAGGTTAGGTTAGGTTAGGTTAGGTTAGGTTAGGTTAGGTTAGGTTAGGTTAGGTTAGGTTAGGTTAGGTTAG